>ML815589.1:73416-105975 GCA_009831015.1 Picea engelmannii
ACACACATTTTTTTTAATTTGTTTCCATGGAAAACATATTCAAGGAAACCATCTAGGAAGTTCCTTACATTATGTGAATGGAACTTGGAATAAATGCCCCCAATGATCAACCTACATTCCTAACCTAGGATTGAGCTAGATTTGACCTATTGACCTCCTTGAGCATTATGACTAAGCATGGCATGTTAAACCATTTGAACTATTTATTGGGTGCTCAATATATCCAAAGGAAAAAATTTGTTTTATCCTTTTATTCAAAGACTAAAACAAACATATATCTTACATCAACTCTAGTATTTTCACATTGCGTTACATATTTTTTTATTTACGAGGAAACCTTAGTTCCATGTAGACCAAATATGATAAAAAGAGATAATCAAACCAACCCAATATTATCACCATAGACTAACTAATGAACAATTATGTGAGCAATAAATCATGATGTATTCTAGGATACCTTTTTCTCACAAAGGTATAATCCAAAAATAAAAACCTTCAAATATCTTTGTGAATGATAATAACCACAACTAAGGAAGATATAAATAGGAATTGATTTGTAAACGTCGAGCTTATAGCACATGCACTTCACCAACACAGATCATATGTGGAAATCTATTTATGATCTCTCTCTCAATATTGTACAGAGAGCTCTGTCTGCATAAAGGCCATTATGCCTTTATGTGCCCTATACAATGATCTTTGTTGTTCTCATCCCTTCAAAAAGTTGCAAGGTCTATTCTTTATCCAACATGTTCATTGTTGGAGATATTACACACACTTAGGATTTTCCTTTCATTTTCTTTTACTAAATTTATTTGGCTATGTTAAGGGTCCCTTAGTCTGAAATAGTCTCCCATCCTTGAGGATATTCTCCCCTAGACAAGGTTGCCACATACCCTCCAGTCAATCCTCAGTTACCTTTCAGTTAGAATAGTTGATTGGAGTGTTACATTTCAACCTTGGATTTATCACCAAGTGTTTCATGATAACCTTAGGATCATCACCATGAATGTGCACTTGCATTGGGATCAAAACAAGTAAAGTGAATTCCACATGTGTGATTGATCTCTTCTTCATTCCACTCTGGTTTAGCTAGTTAATTGATGAACGCATGGCCAGTTAACTATGACTAGGTGGCAGTTGACTCCAATGAATGCCAGTGTGTTTCACATCTCAATAGAAAACTCCTAATGAAAATTAGCTTGGATACTATGGTGAGTTATTTATTTCATATAGATTATATCACTTGTATTGCAACAATATGTTACTCAGATAATAGAAATTATTTCATTCTTTTCTCCATTTTTGTCTTCTCTCCTCATCCACCATTGCAAGTTGTGTATGCTTCATTGTTAGCTAGATATTCTCTGTAGGTACCTCAAAAACTCTACATGGTATCGGATCCCATGGGACACTATCAAGGACCCTCACCAGCACCCTTTTTCATGTACCGAAGATGGAACAAAGCAACAGGAAAGATGGAATTTCTTACATTTGCAATTCTAACTCCATATAATTACTTTGAATGGAAGCCAAGAATTCCACACTTGCTTAGAGGTAAAGGATTTTATTGGATATCCATGGCCACAAAAGTATAACCCACCTCAAAAGTGGAAAAATCCAAGTACTTCAACCACATGGACGAGGCTCATGGTCTTCTATGCATGTTTATTTCTCCTGACCTATGGTTTCACATTGATGCCTGCAAGACACCAAATGAGATCTGGATCACTTTGGTTGGTCTCTTTGGAAATAAGGATGAAATGAGGGGCCATTTTCTCAAAGTATAAATGAACTCCTTAGATCTGAAGAACTTTGACAATGTCCAATATTTCTTCACCAAATTTAAATCTCTCCTTTGTGAATTGAAAGATTGTGGTATAGACAAATCCAAACAAGAAAAAAAAATGGTTCTTGATATCATGGAAAAACTTGGACCGGAATATAGTGTATATGTCTCCACATTTCATACTAACATATTCACCATAGAACCAACCTAGACCATGCCTTCATTATCACAATTCATTCAGGATTTGACACAGGATCTCTTGTATAGTTTGTTTGGACAATTGGTTGTCACTGATATCAACAAATATTGGATTGATGTCAACTAATGTGATGGGTATATTTGGAGAAGTCTTCAATGTGGTCCCCTTATAGCATAGTGTGGTAGATAAATTACTCTGTGTACAAAGTGATCAACCATATCTTGATGAAAACAAGAAAACAAAACAAGAACCATCCATAATGTCCTCAAAAGATGCCCCTAAATTCATGGGATTTGACCTTATCAAGATGGTCACACCCATAGAAGCAAATATAGAGCAACTTGGTTGCTCCCCTAACACCATTTCAAGAGGATTGTTGTTCCCCTAGACTGGAAATGGGAACAACCATGGTTAAATGAAGCCATGACTGAGGAAAAAAGACAAGGAATGAAGGAAAATGGCAATGTGGATCTTCTTTGACTTCAATGATGATTAGGGGGTGCCATTTTTTCTTTTGATATGTGACACTAAAAAAAGTGGCAAAATGGTGTATAACACATAGCTCTAAGCATGACCCTCGTGGGAAGACACTTTGAATAAGTCTACAAGAAACCCCTAAGTTTGGTTAAGGGTCTTGTAGTTGATCATGGAATTTGAGAATGAAGGGTGGAGTACATAAAGGTAACTCACTCATAGATGGACAGTACCCATCATGTTGTTTCCAGTGATATGAAAAAATCCATGTGGTTCCTCACATTTGGGGAGATATGGCCTTGTAAATTTGGAAGCCCTGAAGAGTGGACAAGAAGCCCCTAGTTGGTTACAATTCTTGGTCAAAGGGGTAAACTTTATGTAACAAGAAAACTCTAAAATCCCTAATTTAAGGAGAGGATTTATCTAGCACAAGTATAAATACACCTTAAGGAGTCATTCACAAAGATATTCACACACTTATTCATTTCTTATCTTTCTTGTGATCTAGTGATCTTTTGCTAAGGTTGTAGTGTCATTTTCTGAGGTAGCAAAGAAGGCTTGACAATGAAAATATCATAGTTACAACAAAACCCTAGTTTCTTAGGTATACACGAGTTGTATATCAGTAAGGGAGCATATGTACATGGGATGCAGTGAAGAAAAGGGTGTATATACACTAGTTGTAGTGGACAAAGTCACGTACATGTGAAAAGTCATGAAAATTTGAGTAAATTTTGGTACCAGGTCCCTAGAGTTGGAAAGGAAGGTTACAGGTCAACATCTTATTGCTTCAGGTCAGATTCAGAGGTATTGGTATGGTTGTGTACATTTTTTTATGATTACTTCTTGTCATGATATGGTGTATGCTTGAGGCATACTTGGTATGGTTGGTTTGGTATTTGGATATGGTATATATTGGTTGCTTGGCTGAGTGAGGATCACTCTTATATCTAGTTCACCATATGATATGGTTCTTATAGTTCGTATCTTTGAGTCGATTTTACATGGTTGAAGCATATTCATGTTGTATGGTGGAATATGCATGAGGGACATGCATTGGTTCTTTGAGATACTTCATTGATGATTTGGTACATATCTGCATGTGGTTGATGATATGGTATATGGAACATGTTGTACATGGTTGATGCTCTAGTTCATGATTCACTATTCATTGTTGATGTATATTTTGGTTCATGATTGATGCATGAGATGGTATGTATATTGGTATACAATTGATGCATGGTATGGTACAGGTTTAATTGGTTGATGATCAGAGATAGGTTGATGAGACAGTGAAAGAGACAATGATAGTGACAGAGTGATTGTGAAAGTGACAGAGTGACAGAGACAGTGACAGAGTTGTGACATAGTTTGTGACAGTGATAGTGGCAGAGTCTGTGAAAGTTGGTCTACATTTATATTTCAAGGCAATAAGAAGAGGCAAGGACAAGTGGTTGTATCCACCTTCCGGTTGTAGCCAGAGAACCCAGGGGGTTGTAGCCTCCTTCTGGTTGGAGCCAGAGAATTAGGTATTTGTAGATTCCTTCAGGTTGGAGCCTAAGAATAGGGGGTTGGAACCTCCTTCTAGTTGTATCTAGAGAATCAGAAGTTGGTGCTTCCAATGAATGTTTTTCCTTTGATGAATATATAAGAAAATTATGTGGTTTTCTCCCATTTAGGTTTTCATGTAAATTCCGGTGTACTGTGTATCTATTTTGATGTGATATTGTTTATGATTATACTACTGATGATATATTGAATTATAATGTTAAACTATTGAATATTGTTGAAGAATATATTGTGGTTAAAAGTACTAAAATTGCTCATTACTGATTCAACCCCCCCCCCCCCCCACCTCTCAGTAATCCAACAATTGGTATCATAGTAGGTCCTTCAAGAAGTAGTCTAACCATTGGAAATAGATAATAGATTATGATAATATATGGGTACCACAGTTTGATGGTCAAAACCATGCCTTCTAGAGTAGACGAATGAAAACATATGTACAGGAACAAGGATTTGATGTATGGCGAGTAGTATAAGATGGGTAAAAAGCACCAACCACTCCCCCAATAGATAAGGATGGAAAGAAATTTGAAGATAATGATTCAAGAGGCAAAAATTCCATCTTGAATGGTTTGAATGAACCAATATAAACCAAGGTTTTCAACTGTGATTCCGCAAAAGAGATATGGTAAAAATTGAAAAATATTTATGAAGGAGATGACAAAGTCAAGTAAGATAAACTTCAAACCTTTAGATCTAAGTTCGAACAATTGAAGATGAATGAAGATGAAAACATAACATCTTACTTTCTACGAGTGGATGAAATAGTAAACAACATCAAAGTTTTGGGAGACAAGATGAAGGAACATGTTGTTGTTACGAAGGCATTAAGGTCTCTACCAATGAGATTTGATTCAAATATTTTAGCTATAGAAGAAAGAGTGGACCTAGATACAATGACCATGGATGAGTTACACGAGATACTAACTGCCTTTGAGATGAGGACAGAGCAAGATAATATGGCCACAAAGGAAGCAACATTCAAGGAATTCAAGAAGACAAAGAAGAAAGATAAACAAAATCCAAAGTCAAACTGTAGCTGCAGCAATGAATCATAGGAAGATGAAGAGATAGCTAACTTCGTCAGAAGGATGAAAAAGGGAACCAACAAATACAAAGGCATGCTTCCATTGATTTGTTTTAACTATGATGGTGTTGATCATTTTTCCAATAAATGCCCTTATAAGAAAAATAAAAGAAATGAAGAGGAAGATTACCCTAAAAAGAAAAGGAAAATCCAAAAGGGTAGAAGAAACAAAAAGAAGTCTTTCATGAAAATCCTTTGCACCAAGGAAGAGAGTTCCTGATCATATGAAGATGAAGTGAGAAGCGGTGATACATAAATAGTATTATTCATGGTGGTAGAAGACTCCAATAAAGAAGGCTTTGAATAATAATATGAAGAGGCAGAAGTTGATTACAAAGAAGAATTGATGAGTTTCATAGAAGTTGTTAAAATGAAAAAGAAGAATAGAAAGTCACTCTACGAATAACTAAAGAATACAGAATAATTTCATAACTCCAAAGAAATCGAGCAAACAATCACAAAGCTAAAAATCTAGGTAGAAGAAGACAAGAAAATTGAAGAAGCACTCAGATGGAAGTTGGAAGAAAGAGACAAAATAATTGAAGGCATGGAAGCAGAAGTAGTCACTCTAAGAAAATATCTTCAAAAGAAGGAAATGCAACATAGCAAAACCAAAATATTGGATAGAATTATTAGTAGCAAAGGTATTACTATGACAGATCTGGACTAGAATACAACTAGATTTAGATAGAGAAATGTTCAAATTCCAAAACAACAGAACACGAATCAAAACCAAGAAGTTATGCATAAACCATCAGAGGTCCTACCAAGAAGGAAGAAGACAATAATATTCATGAAGAATATTACAAAGACACTCTACCTCCTATAAGATTTAGAAATAAGTATCAGCATCAACCAGCTACCGAAAGACCTCAAGAAGAAGAAGGATTCAGAAGAGCATCACCATTCAAAAGATCTTCCACTCCCAGGTATCAAATTATTTTTCTTGGTTCATGTTACTCATGTAATAACTTTGGGCATAAAGTTATGAATTGTAAATCTAATATCAAGAACAAAAGAAACCATGAAAGATACACAAGAAATAACTTTCCAAGAAGACATTATGAATCACATAACAGAAAATACAACATATTTGGATCATTGAGTGATGAGGTAGAATGATCCAAGTGCAAAAAATTTGGACATATGGCTAAATATTGTAGACTCACTATTCCTCCAAGGGAACCAAAGAAGAATATCATTAGTCATAAGCAAGAACCACAAAGGATATGGATAAGAAAGAAAAACCAATTCAACATTGAAGAATGCAACCTTGCTCTACAAGCTCAATACAAGAAACATGGATGGTATGTTGATAGTGGATGCTCAAATCATATGGAAATTGATAAGGATAGGTTTCTAACATTGAAGAAGGAAAGAGATGGATCAGTGTCATTTGGGAATGACAACTCAACCAAAATTATTGGAAGAGGCACAGTCAAACTGGGAAGCAAGGATGCCATGGCAGACAATGTCCTACTATCGAAGACATGAAACACAATATCCTAAGTGTAAGTCAAATGTGTAATCAAATACATAGACTTGTGTTTGATTCAAATAAATGTGATATAAGGAAAGCGGGGTCAAGCAAGTTGGTAGCTATAGTTGTCAGAACTCCAGGTAACATATATGTTCTAAATGAAATTAGAAAAGAAAATTATTTCTTAGGAAAGGATGATGAAAGTTGGCTCTATCACAGAATAATGGGTCACATAAATTTTGATAATATTGTCAAGGTCATCAAAAATGAAGCAATGAGAGAAATTCCTGAGATCTCAAAGGAAACAAACATTCTATGCAAGCATTGTCTATAAGGAAAATAGACCAATACAAATTTCAAGTCACAGGAATACTCCACAACAAATCCATTGAAGATTGTACATACTAATCTAGTTGGATCGACAAGAACACAGGGATTGAAAGGTGAACAATATTTCATGCTATTGGTTGATGATTACACAAGAATGACTGGAGTTTGTTTTCTCAGGAAGAAGTATGAAGCATTCGAAAATTTCAAGATATACAAGGAGATGGTTGAAAATGAAATAGATTCAAAGATAAAGTGTTTGAGGTCAAACAATGGAGGAGAATTTACATCAAAGGATTTTATGGAGTTTTGCAATGAGCACAAGATAAAGAGGAAATTCTTAGTATCCATGACACCTCATAAAAATGGAGTTGTCGAAAGAAAGAACAAAACAGTACAACATATGGCTAGAACCATGTTAATGGATTCCAAGTCGACAAATGTCTTTTGGGTACAAGAAGTGCATACAAGTGTTCACATTCAAAATAGAGGGATGCTCAGAAATCATAGTGATAAGACTCCCTATGAGGTATGGAAAGGAAGACCAAGAAATGTGAAGCACTTCAAAGTATTTGGAAGCAAATGCTACATCATAAGAGAAGATGGAAGAATGGAAAAGTTTGATTCACAAGTTGACAAAAGCATACTGGTTGGGTACTCAAGAAAAAGGAAAGAATACACATGTTTCAATCTCAAACTCAACAAAATAGTGGAGAGCATCAACATGACAATTGATGAGATAGGTGGACACATGATAAAAGTTGAAAGAAAAAATTCATTAGAACAGGTTCATGAAGAAGAAGTAAAGGAAGAAGAAGCATAAGAGGAAGATAAAGAAGAGAAACCGGAAGCAAAACAAGAACAACAATATCTTCAAATACCCCCAAAGACACCTAGCGGACGAGTGTAGAAGAATCATACATCAAATCCAATTATTGGAAATAAATATGTAGGAGTTGAAACCAAAAGAATAATATGTTCACCAGAACAACAACATCTAGCACTATTGTCTACAATTGAGCAAAACAATTTTGAAGAAGATGCAAATATGAACATTGGGTCAAAGCCATGGACAAAGAGTTAGATCAAATAGAGAAGAATGAGACATGGGAACTAGTTCCAAGGCCAAAGAACATGAATTTCATTGGTACAAAATGGGTATTCAGAAACAAGTTGAATGAGGATGGACATGTTACCAAGAACAAAGAAAGACTAGTATGCAAGGGATACTCTCAGGTTGAAGGTATATATTTTGAAGAGACATTTTCCCCAGTTCCCATGATGGAAGTAATCAAAATGATTCTATATTATGCATGTTCTAAGAACATCAAGGTGTATCATATGGATGTCAAGTCATATTTCCTGAATGGAGACTTAGAATAAGAAGTATACATTGAACAACCAGAAGTATTTCTTCTATTAGAAAAGGAAGGATATGTTTGCAAGTTGAAGAAGGAATTATATGGACTCAAGAAGGCTCGTAGAGAATGGTACTCTAGACTAGATAGGTATCTACAACAACAAGGATTCATGAAAAAAAATGCAGACAACAATCTCTACATAAAGGTGGATTGAGACAGTATATTGATCATTGAATTCTATGTAGATGATATTGTCTTCGGAAGTGATGATGACAGGATGAGTCAGAGGTTTTCCAAAGACATGCAACATGAGTTTGAGATGTATTTTCTTGGTGAGTTGACCTTATTTTTGAGACTATAGATATGTCATAGCAACAAAGGTATCTTCATCTCTCAAGAAAGGTATATCAGAGAAATGTTGAAGAAGTTTGGAATGATGGATTGTAACCCAGTCAATACTCCTGTGTAGAAAATTTGTAAGTTAAGTAAGGATGATGATTCCAAGGACAAAAATCAGAGACAATACAGATCGATGATTGGAAACTTACTTTATGTGACAACTTCTATACCGGACATGATGCAAGAAGTTGGACAGGTTGCAAGGTTTCAGGCGTCACCAAAGGAATCACATGTTTTGGTAGTGAAGAGGATATTCAAATATCTTAAAGGTACATAAGAGTTTGGTTTATTTTATCCAAAAGGTAAGGATCTATCTCTTATTTCCTACACATATGCAGATTGGGTAGGTTTTGTTGATTATAGAATAAGTACAAGTGGATAAGATTTCTACTTGGCTAAGTGCCTAGTATCATGGTTAAGCAAGAAATAATCATTGATATATTTGTCCACAGGAGAGGCAAACTAAATTACAGCAGTGACATGTTGTACTCAGGTTCTTTGGGTGAAGCGGACTTTGTAGGATATGCAAGTAAAGTATGATGATCCCATTTCAATACTATGTGACAACACCAGCGCCATTAATATTTCAAATAATCCAGTGATGCAATCTAAGACGAAACACATTTTGATCAAGTATCACTTCTTACAGGAACATGATACAGAGAAGAACATCAAGCTAGACTATGTCAAGACAAAAGAGCAGATTATAGATATCTTCACCAAACCACTTGTAAGGGAACCTTTTGAGTATCCACAACAGAAACGTGGAGTAGTTTCTTTCCCATAGTGATCCACTCAACACTAATATTAACTAGATAGGGGGAGAGAAAAAGAAGTCCTGAAGAACTTCAAGTAAAGAATATTTTGAATTCTTTTCATATATACATTAGATAATTACACAAGGAAGCACCATAAATAGAAAATTTTGTAGACATAGCAGTGGGCTATAGACAAGGGGAGCAATCCCAGAAAAGGATTACCCTTTTCCATTGATGTCAAAGGGGGAGAGATAAATATCAAGGCATGTATATGAAGTGAAATATGCATGCATATAGAGGTAGTGATGGTCACAGGGGGAGCATGAGCATAAGGATTTCCATGCCTAAATGTTGCCATCAATGCCAAAGTGTTGCATAGTTGGTTTGGAAAATTGGTTGACATTGATGTCAATGAATATTGGATTGATTTCAATTGATGTGATGGGTATATTTGGATAAGTCTTGAAAGTGATCCCATTATGGAGTATCTCCAAGCATGGCCCTCATGGGAAGATGCTTTGAAGAAGTCGACAACAAACCCCTAAGTTTGTTTAAGGGTAATGTAGTTGATCATAGAATTTGGGCATGAAGGATGTATTAAATGAAGGTAACTCACTCATAAATGGATATTACTCATCGTTCCATTTCCGATGATATATGGAATTCCATGTGGTTACTCATGGTTAGGGAGATATGGCCTTGTAAAGTTGGAAGCCCCAAAGAGTGGAAAAGAAGACCCTAGGTGGTTACATGTATTGGTCAAAGGGGTAAAGTTGTTGTAACATGAAAAATTTAGAATCCCTAATTTAAGGAAAGGAGTTAGCTAGCACAAGTATAAATACACCTCAAGGAGTCATTCACAAAGATATTCACACACTTATTCATTGCTTATCTTTCTTGTGATCTAGTGATATTTTTCTAAGGTTGTAGCGTCATTTTTTGAGGTAGCAAAGAAGGATCGACAATGAAAATATCAGAGTTACAACAAAACCCTAGTTTATGAGGTATACATGAGTTGTAGGTTAGTAAGGGAGAATATGTATGCATCCTGTAGTGAAGAAAAGGGAGTATATACGCTAGTTGTAGTGGAAAACTTCGCATACATGTGAAAATCTCATGAAAATTTGAGTAAATGTTGGTGCCAAGTCCCTAGAGTCTGAAAGGAAGGTTACAGATCATCATGTTACTGCTTCAGGTCAGATTCATAGGTATTGGTATGGTTTTACTTTTGTTTATGGTTACTTCTTATCATGATATGGTGTATGCTTGAGGCATACATGGAGTGGTTGGTTTGGTGTTTGGATATGGTATATCTTGGTTGCTTCGTTGAGTGAGGAGCACTCTTATATCTGGTTCAACATATGATATGGTTCTTATAGTTCATATCTTTGAGTTGATTGTACATGGTTGAGGAATATTTATGGTGTATGGTGGCATATGCATGAGGGACATGCATTGTTTCTTTGAGATACTTCATTGATGATATGGTACATATATGCATTTGTTTGATGATATGGTATATGGCACATGTTGTACATGGTTGATACTCTAGTTCATGATTCACTATTCATTGTTGATGTATCTTTCAGTTCATGATTGATGCATGATATTGTATGTATATTGGTATACACTTGATGCATGGTATGGTACATGTTTAGCTGGTTGATGATAGGATATAGTTTGATGAGACAGTGACAATGACAGAGTGATAGTGACAAAGTAATAGAGATAGTGACAGAGTTGTGACAAAGTTTGTGACAGTGACAGTGGCAGAGTCCATGACAATTGGTCTACATTTATATTTTAGGGAGGCAAGATGAGGCAAGGATAGGTGGTTGTAGCTAAATTCCAGTTATACCTGAAGAACCCAGGGGGTTGTAGCCTCCTTCTGGTTAGAGCCAGAGAATCAGAGAGTTGTATTTTCCTTCAGGTTTGATAATAAGAATAGGAGGTTGGATCCTCCTTCTAGTTGTAGCTGAAGAATCAGAAGTCGATGCTTCCAATGAATGTTTTTTCTTTGATGAATATATAATAAAAGAATTCCGACGTTTTATCCCATTTGGGTTTCCACGTAAATTCATGTGTACTGTGTATCTATTGTGATGTGATGTTGTTTATGATTATATTACTGATGATATATTGAATGCTAATGAAAAACTGCTAAATATTGTTGAAGAATATACTGTGGTTAAAAGTACTAAATTTGCTCATTATTGATTCACCCCCCTCTTAGTAATCCAACAGGAGTAGGATAAGCTCATTCAGATGGGAATAATCAAAGGCCCCAAGGCACATGCACGTGTTGTGCATGATGGAAACAACTCTCAAAATCCTAAATCCAAATTGAAAAGAGAACGAAAGGTGCATGTAGAGTCAAAGAAGGAAGGGTACTCCAAACCCTTAAATGATTCCTCAGGTTCCAAAGGTGGAAAAAACAAGAAAGGGAAGAAGTGTGGTTACTGCAATTGTAGGAACCATCTAGAATTTACATGCATGAAGAAGAAAATAGATCTTATCGTGAAAATACTTCAGAAACACGATTTCGGGGATTTCATTCCGGAGGTTTCCAAGAAGAAGTCAACAGATCAAGCCCCTAATAAAGGTAATCCTCATGAATTAGTATCTATGCATTATTCTCCTGATGCATGGATTGTAGATTCAGGTTCTTTCCATCACATAGAAATCACAAAGAATATTCTATCTTTTTTAATTGCATGCACGAGACCTCATATCCTCATGGGGGATGAATCTCCAGTTGAGGTCACTGAAAAAGGGAGAGTGGAACTAGATCATGGAATCTTTGAGAATGTCTTGCATGTTCCTAAACTTTTCATGAATATTCTCTCAGTGTATCATATTACACACTCGGCTCAGGAAAAAAGGTGGAGTTCACACCACAGTCCATGTCCATATTCGACATGGAATAAAACTCCAATATTGTTATCGGGGAGGTAAATCATCAATATAGGTTATATACTTTCACTAATTTTATTGAACATGATTTATGTGTACTACTTATGCATGTTGATGATAGTAATATATTATGGAATTATAGGTTTGGTCACATGAACTTCAAGTACATGAAACAACTTAGCAAGAAGGGGATGGTCACCGAGTTACGAGATCTCCACTTTTTCGAAGGGGTTTGTAAAGGATGTGTCCTTGGAAAGCATCCTCAAAATAATTTTGAGAAGGGGAAGAATCGCAAGGCCTCTTCTCCATTGGATTTGATTCATAGTGATCTCATGGGTCCATTCCTACATCCATCCATCAATAAGGCAAAGTACATGCTTACATTTTTGGATGATTACTCATGTTATACTTAGGTGTGTTTTCTTAGATAGAAGTTCGAGGTCTTTGAGAATCTCAAAGAGCTCAAATCATTTGTTGAGACTCAATCAGGGAGAAGTATCAAATCCCTCCATACAAATAATGGGGAGGAGTATGTAAAAAAAGATGTTCAAAATCTTTGTCTTGAGTTTGGGATACAATTGAAACACACAATACCATATACTCCACAACAAAATGGGGTTTCTTAAAGGAAAAACAGATTTATCAAAGAGATGGCCAGTTGCATGCTACATGAAAAGGCACTTCCTCCCAAGCTTTGGGATGAAGCACTTAACTATGCCAATCACATTCATAACATATCTCCTCACAAATCTATTAAGGACAAGACTACTTTTGAGGCTTGGAGCAGTAATAAACCGAAAGCCACCCACTTTTGTATCTATGGATCATGAGAATGGGCCCGCATTCCCTTTGAGAAGAGGAAATCATTAGATCCACAAAGCCACCCATGCATATTTTTTGGTTATCCTGATGGTGTGAAGGCATACAAATTACTTTATCCCTCTAAGAACCATCTCATCATTGAGCACAATGTCTAGTTCTAGGAAGCAACCACGCAAGAGGAGTACAACTCTCTCCTCGAGAACCAGACTTGGGATCTAGTTTTGCTTCCTTCAAACATGAATATTTTCATATGAAGATGGGTATACAGGACCAAAAAGGAAGCGAATTAATAGGTGAGAAGACACAATGAAATATTGGTTTCCAAGGGATTTCAGGAGATCCACGGGATCGAATATGAAGAGACATTTTCTCCAGTAGCAAAGTTGGATTCTATCAGGTTGGCCCTTGCCATTGGAGTATCCAGGGGATGGGAAGTACATCAGATGGACGTGAAGAATGATTTTATTCATAGGGATATCTCAGAGGATATTTATATGGAGTATCCTCCTAGATTCATACATAATTCATCTTTAGTGTGCCGACTCAAAAAGTCACTCTATGGCCTCAAGTAGGCACCTACAACATGGTACACAAATATGGACTCCTACTTCCTCTCCAATAATTTTTTTAGATGCAAATACGATAACAATGTCTACATGTTGAGGACCAATGACTCACTTATGATCCTAGTCCTGTATGTGGATGATATTTTGATCATCATTAGCTCCATTTCAATGATTGTTGTAGTCAAGGGAATTCTTCATGACTTGTTTTCGATGAAGAACATGGGTCCACTCCATTTCTTTCTTGGTCTCGAAATCAAATAGGATGCTTCATGCATCAATATATCTCAAGTTAAGTATGCTCGGGATCTCATGGAGGGATTCCACATGAAAGACTACAAGTCTGCACCTACACCCTTCTTATATGGGTTATACTTGAGGATGGTCAGGATACACTAGTGGTGGACAACAAATTGTATCAAAATCCATTGGGGAGCCTTATGTATCTCACCCACACCCAATCATATCTATCATATGAAGTAGGGGTATTCTCTAGGCACACACAAGAGACGCATGAGTTACATTGGAAGGCTTCCAAGTGCATCCTCAGATACGTTCAAGGAACCATCAGTTATGGGATCCACTATGCATCATGTTGCAAGTTGTATCTCGTAGGATTCACTGATTCTAACTAGGATGACGATGGTACTGATCGTAATCCCACCTCCGAGTACATGTTGAATTTGGGATCTAGCCCAATCTGTTAGTCGAGAAAAAAGTAGTCAACTTTTCTCTATTTTCAGCAAAGGCTAAGTACAAGGGAGAAGTCAACATCATCATCCAAGAACTATGGCTACATAAATTCCTCATCGAGCTCATCATTTAGTTCCACCATATGATTGTGATTTGGTGTGACAACCAGAGTATACTCAAATTCTGTCGAGATACAGTACAAAGAAAGTGGAAAAAGCATATCAAGATCCATATGAATTTTATCAGGGATTTGGTTCATGATGAGGTCATCAATTTCTAGTACTGCCCTTCATATGATCAAATTGCTGACATATTCATCAATCCTTTCACTAAGAAAAAATTCCATAGTTTGTGTGATCGCCTTGGAGTGAAGGATACAGATGCCTAGAAATTGTTTTTGTACATTTAATTTTGAGAGGGGGGGGTGGGGTTGTCATGATGTTTTCCCTCTTTCCTCACTTTATTTTAGTGTTCGTTAGTTCCATTGTTCATGGGTACCTAACATGAACTCTGTTTTCAGGACCCACTCATTATGTATACTCTCTAGTAGTGTTCAAGGGGGTGTGGGAGATATTACACACACCTAGGATTTCATTTTTCTAATTTTATTTGGCTATGTTGAGGGTCCCTTAGTATGATATATTCTCCCCTCATTGAGGATATTCTCCACTAGACAAGGGTTCCACATACCCTCCAGTCAATCCTCAGTTACCATTCAATTAGACTAGTTGAGTGGAGTGTTACATCTCAACCTTGGCTTTATCACCAAGTGTTGCATGCTAACCTCTGGATCATCACCATGAATGAAAAATTTCATTGGTACCATCACCAGTAAAGAGAATTCCACATGTGTTGGTGATATCCTCCTCATTTCACTCCTATCTAGCTAGTTAACTGATGACTGCATTGCTAGTTAACTAGGACTAGGTGGTAGTTGATTCCGATGACTACCATTGTGTGTCACATCTCTCTAGAACACTCCTAATACACATAATCTTGGCTAATATGGAAATTTAGTTGTCATACAGAGTATATCACATGTATTATAACATTCTCTTAGATAATAGAAAATCTTTCATTCTTTTCTCCATTTTTGTCTTCTCTCTTCATCCACCATTACAAGTTGTGTATGCTTCATTATTATCTAGATCTTATGTGTAGGAATCTCATAAACTATAAATTCACACTAACATATATGTATGAAGAAGTTTCATTCAAATATGATTGTTGGAACACCTTATAGGCCCATCTAAAGTGCCTAATCTTTATCGATCATCAATACAACCAAAGAGATGAAATTTACATTGTCTTTACTTCCATAAACCTAATTTGAGAACCTTACTACAAATTGTAATCAAAATACCAGAGGATTAAGGCCCTCTTAACTTGTAACTAAAGTAGACCCTTGGTTCATCATTTCTTTAACTGTTGGTATGACCAAAAGTATTGATATAAATGAAATATCCAACATGACCAAATCTACATTTTGGTAGAAGACCAAAAATCTATCTCGGGTTTTTCCTTTATATAAAACTAACTTTATTATATTTACAAATCCTCTTAGAAATCTATTTGTATCCAATGTCAATACCATAAACAAGGATGCACCATATTGAAGTAAGTGATTTGTAAATCCACCAATGGAAAAACTAGAGTCTAGTGCCACTGTTCTAGCAATGTCAATATTTGATTTCTGAAGTGCTATGCACACTACTTGTAAATAACCCTCAATACTTTTGAAGTTTGACCATCAATCTAGTTTAACAAAAGAGAATAGGTAATTCACAAACCAACAATATGAAAGGAGTCCAATGGTCCCTATGGTGGGCATGATAGAAAATACCAAATGTAGAGAGTCTCTAATGTACAAAGAAGCTGACACGAACCCACTTAAGCTACGCAGATTAAACACAAGGAAGTTGACTAAATAGAGAAATATATAAATTGACATAGATCCAAATGCAAAGAATGCCTCACCAATTCCAACAATAGGAATGTTGAAATTAGAACCATTCAATTTTCCTTCTACTAATGCCTCCCTAACAAAATTAATACCATGACAAATAAGTTCGTTGTGTGAGCACTTTGGGAATGTCTCAAACTTCCTTTCCAAGTAATCTTTGACTGCAAATTTACTTCTTCACTATTGAATAACTCCTCTACTCATTTTTTTCTTGGATTCTTTCATCACCAACTCAATGCACTCAATACATAACAATGGCAATCAGCCTTTGAGACCTTATAATATCTACTATGAAATATTTGCATTAGGGCATAAATATTGCATGTTGGACTAGAAACTAAACATCATTCTTTTTCTACCTAGACACATAGACAAAGAAACAGACAATTCTTCAATTGGGCGACTCCCAGTCCACATAAGAAACATGTAAGGCTTATGGCAAGAAGAAAATTCCCCTAGCAGATACAAATCCGATCAAGCAAAAGATAAATTGACAAGTAGTGAAAAGGATCAACTATACTATGAATTAAATAAACCTAAACATATAATTTATAGTCTAGGATGGATGTACGGCCGTGGGCATGGGGAAGAAGAATAGATTGTGTATAACTTAAATAGTCACCAAACTTGTGGGATAGAATTAGAAATTCCACTATATAAGTGCAACAGTGAATTGATAACATCCATGGATTTCCAATTTATAAAGAAATGGATGGAGAGGATTTTGGAGATGTTGTCATTGTTGCATTACTGAGAGGGGGGGCAAATTAGTAATGAGAAATTTATTACTTTTAAACACAGTAATGAGAAATATTTCATCAGAAATATAATCATAAACAACATCACATCACAATAGATGCACAGTACACCAAAATTTACGTGGAAACCCAAATGGGAGAAAACCATGCAATGCTTTTATTATATATAAAAAGAATACATTCATTGGAAGCACCAACTTCCTAATTCTCCAGCTATAATGGAAGGAGGCTCCAACCTCCTATTCTCAGGATCCAACCCGAATGAAGCTACAACTCCCTGAGTTCTATGGCACCAACCAAAATGAGGCTACAACCCCTTGATTCTCAGGCTCCAACCTGAAGGAAGCTCCAACTTCCTAATTCTCTGGCTCCAAACTAAAGGAGGCTACAACCCCCTTTCCTTTCCCCTCCCAACTACCTTAAAATATAAATGTAGACCAACTATATCTATCACAAACTCTGCCTCTGTCACTTCCATTGTCTTCATCACTGTCACTCTGCCACTGTCTTTGTCACTCAGTCTCTGTCACTATCACTCTGCCACTATCCCTGTCACTCTGTCTTTGTCACTGTCACTCTACCACTATCTTTGTCACTCTGTCTCTGTCACTATCTCATCAACCTATATATGCTCATCAACCAACTAAACCTGTACCATACCATGCATCAACTGTATACCAACAAACATACTATATCATGCATCAATTATGAACCAAAGATACATCAATAAGGAATAGTGAATCATGAACTAGAGAATCAACCATGTGTAATCTGTACCATATACCATCAACCATATGAATATATGTAACATATCATCTATGAAGTATCTCAATGAACCAATGCATGTCCCTCATGCATATGCCACCATAAAAAATGAATATGCCTCAACCATGTACAATCAACTCAAGGATATGATCTATAAGAACCATGTCATATGTTGAACTAGATATAAGAGTGTTCCTCACTCATCTAAGCAACCAAGATGTATCATAACCATGTTCCAACCCAATCATACCAAGTATGCCTCAAGCATACACTATATCATGATCAAATGTAATAAAAAAAACAATAATACAACAATACCAATACTTTTGTTGCTAACCTGACACTGTAATATGTTGACCTGTAGAATTCCCTCAAACTTCATGGACCTGGTACCAACATTTACCCTAAACTTGTCTTGGCCTCATGAGACTAATACATGTTGTCAAGCGGGTACTCGCATGACATCACTAATGCAACCAACGAGTGCCTCATGGGACACCCTATACTTGACCTGTGAGTATTCCCTAAATTAGGGTTTCCTAAGATTTTCCTTCTCTCCTCTGCAATCCAAAAAAACTCGAACTTCTCCTGCATCACTACCTCATAATTCTCCCTTGCAAACTAGCCAAAATATCATAACACTAGACCATGACATTTACAAGAAAGATAATCAATGAATGAGTGTGTGAGTGTATTTGTGAATGAATCCTTGAGGTGTTTATATACTTGTGCTAGGTAACTCCTCTCCTTAATTTAGGGATTCTATAGTTTTCTTGTTGCAACAAATTTACCCTTTCATTAAAGACTTGTAACCACCTGAGGTCTTATTGACCACTTCTCCAGGGCTTACAACTTCGCAAGGAAATATCTCCCTAACCATGAGGAACTACATGACATTCCACATATCCCCGAAAATGGAACGACGAGTAATATCCCTCTACGAGGGTCATTCCTACATTTTCACTATCCTTTATTTTTGTATTCCTCATTCAACTTTAGATACCAAAACCACACCATCAGGGCTTCTTCAAGGATTGACAACAATTAAAACCAAACTATCAATAATCTCCCCCTTTGGAATTGATGGAAACACTTAGGCATGAAATTACACTTTCCCATGCTCCCCCTATGACCATCGCTACCCATGTTTGCATGCTTCTCTCTCTCCCCTTTTCCATGCCTTTCTCTATCTCTTCCCCTTCGACATCAATGGAAATGGTTAATCCTCCTCTTGGGGATACTCCCTCTGTCTACAAGCCTCTGGTAGCTCTACAAACTTTTTCTCTTCATGGTTCTTCCTCCTATAACTCTCTGATGTATATGAAAAGCATTCAAAAGATTCTTTACTTGAAATGTTTCAAGACTTTTGTTTCTCTCCCCCTGCCATGTTAAGATTGATGTCATGTGAATCACTATGGGGTAGAAACTACTCCAATATTTTGTCACAGATACTCAAAAGTTTCTCTTGCAAGCAGTTTGGTGAAGAAATATCAATCTTCTCTTTTGTCCCGACATACTCTAGCTTGATATTCTTCTATGTAGCATGTTCACGTAGAAAGTGATACTTGATCGGAATGTTCTTCATCTTAGAGTGCATCACTGGATTCTTGAATATATTGATGGTGTTGGTGTTGTCATACAGTATTGAAATGGGCTCATCATATTCAACCTGTATATCCTTCAAGGTTTTTTTCATCCATAGAACTTGAGTACAACATGTTGTTGTTGCAATGTATTATGCTTCTACTGTGGACAAATATATTGATGATTGTTTCTTTCTTAAACATGATACCAGACACTCACCCAAGTATAAATTTGTTCTACTTGTACTTCTTCTATCATCAATCCAACCTGCCCAATATGCATTTGTGTAGGAAACAAGATATAGATCCTTCCCTTTTGGATATGATAATCCAAACTCTTTTGTACCTTTGAGATATATGAATATCCTCTTTACTTCCATAACGTTTGATTTCTTTGATGTTTCTTGAAACCTTGCAAACTGTCCAACTTCCTACATCACGTCTGGTCTGGAATATGTCACATAGAGTAAACTGTCATTTGATCTATATTGTCTCTAATTTGCGTCCTTAGGATCATCATCCTTAATTAACTTGCAACTCGTCTGCATAGGAGTACTAACTGGTTTTAAATCTGTCATTCCAAACTTCTTCAACATTTCTCTGATATACTTTTTATGAGAGATGAAGATACCTTTGTTGTGATGACATATCTGGAGTCCCCAAAAAAAGGTTAATTACCAAAGCAAGGACATTTCAAACTCATGTTGCATGTATTTAGAAAACTTCTGACTCAACCTATCATCGTCACTTCTGAAGATAATGTCATCTACATAGACTTCAATGATCAATATATTGTCTCGATCCACCTTTATGTAGATATTGTTGTCTGCATTTCCATTCATGAATCCTTGTTATTGTAGATACTTTTCTGGTCTTGAATACCATGCTCTAAGATCTTTCTTGAGTCCATATAATGATTTCTTTAACTTGTAAACATAATCTCCCTTTTATGATAGCATGAACCCTTCATGTTGTTCGATGTAGAATTCTTCTTCTAGATATCCATTTAGAAAGGTTGAATTTACATCCATATGATATACCTTGATGTTTTTTGAACAAGCATAGGCTAATATCAGTCTGATTGCTTCCATCCTAGAAAATGAGGCAAATGTCTCTTCAAAATCTATTGCTTGAACTTGAGAGTATCCTTTGCATACGAGTCTTGTTTTTTTCTTCGTAACTTGTTCATCCTCGTTCAACTTGTTTCTAAAGACCCACTTTCTACCGATGAAGTTCTTATTCTTTGGCCTTGGAACTAGTTCCCATGTGTCTTTATTCTCTATATGATCTAATTCTTCATCCATAAATTTAATCCGGAATTCATCCTTGTTGGCTTCTTCAAAAGTGCTAGGTGTTGTTGTTCTAGTGAACGGAATCCTTTTCTGGTTTTAACTCCTACATCTTTATTCCCAATAATATGATCTGGTGGATGATTATTCTACACTCATCTGTTGGGTGTTTTTCGAGGGGCCTGGAGATATTTCTCTTCATTTCCTTCTTTCTCTTCTTCTCACTGCTCTTGTTCTTCATCTATTTCTTTAACTACTTCTTCTTCTTTCAAATATTCCTTGTGATCCTGTTCCACTGAATGTTTTCTTCTTTCTTTTATCTTTCATCCATCAGTCTCATCAATCATCACATTGATGCTTTCCACTATTTTGTTGAGTCTTAGATATAAGCATTTGTATGTTTTGTTTTTTCTTGAATACCCAAATAGTATGCCTTTATCAACCCAAGAGTCAAACTTTTTGATCCCGCCATCTTCTCTTTTGATGAGGCACTTGCTTTCAGATACTCTGAAATGCTTCACATTTGTTGGTCTTCCTTTCCATAGCTCGTATGGGATCTTATTTCTTTTATTTATGAGAATTCATCTATTTTGGATGTGAATTGTTGTGTGCACTGCCTGTACCCAAAATACATTTGTCAACTTGGATTCCATTATCATGCTTTTGGCCATTTCTTGTATTGTCATGTTCTTCCTTTCGATGACTCCATTTTGTTGAGGTGTCCTGGCTGCTGAGAATTTCCTCTTAATCCCATGCTCACTGCAGAAATCCATAAATTCCTTTGATGTAAACTCTCCTCCATTGTCTGATCTCAAACATTTGATTTTTAAATTTGTCTCAGTTTGAACCATCTCTTTGTATGTCTTAAAGTTTTCAAAAGCCTCTGACTTCTTCTTGAGAAAGCAAATTGCAGTGATTCTTGTGTAGTCATCAACTAGTAGCATGAAATATTGTTCACTTGTCAATCCCTTTGTTCTTGTCAGTCCAATTAGATCAGTATGTGCAATCTCTAGTGGCTTTGTTGTGGAGTATTCCTTTGACTTGAACTTTGTCTTGGTCTATTTTCCCTGTAGACAATTTTTGCATATAATGTTTGTTGGCTTCGAGATCTAGGGAATTTATCTCACTACTTCCTTTTTGCTGACCTTGAAAATATATCAAAATTTATGTGACCCATTCTTCTATTCCAAAGCCAACTTTCATCATCCTTTCCTAAGAAACATTTTCCTTTCCAATTTCATTTCGAACACACATGTTACTTGGATTTTTGACAACTATAGCTACCAACTTTTCTAATCTTGCTTTCATTATCTCACATTTCTTTGAATCAAACACAATTCTATGCCCTTGATCACACATTTGACTTACACTTAGCATATTGTGTTTCATGTCTTCGGCTGGTAGAACATTGTCTACCATGGCATCCTTGCTTCCTAGTTTGACTGTGCCTCTTCCAATAATTCTAGCTGAGTTGTCATTCCCAAATGACATTGATCCTTATCTTTCCTTCTTCAATGTTAGAAACCTATCCTTATCACCTGTCATATGTTTTGAGCATCCACTATCAACATACCATCCACATTTATTGTGTTGAGGTTGTAGAGAAAGGTTTCATTCTTCAGTGTTGAATTGGTCTTTCTTTCTTATCCATATCCTTTGTGGTTCCTTCTTATGAATGTTGATATTCTGCTTTGGTTCCCTTGGAGGAATAATGAATCTGTAATCTTTATCCATATGTCCAAATTTTTTTCACTTGTAGCATTCTACTTCATCACGCAATGTCCAAATATGTTGTATTTTCTATTCTGTGATTCATGAGATATTCTTGGATAATTATTTATTGTATAAACTTTGTTGTTTCTTCTGTTCTTGGTATTGGCTCTAGAATTCACATCTTTGTGCCCAAAATTATTACATGAATAAGATTAACCAAGAAAAATAGTTCGATACCTAGGAGTAGAATATCTTTTGAATGCTATTGCTCTTCTAAATCCATCTTCTATAGTTGGTTGATGCTAATACTAGCTTCTGAATCCTCTATGAGGTCTAGTGTCTCTGTAATCTTCTTCTTGAATCTTCCTATCTTCTTCTTTAAGGGGATCTCTAACGGTTTCTGCATAGCTTCTTGGTTCTACTTCTTACTTTGATTTTTTGGAGCTTGAACCTTCCTCTGTTTGTTTCTGGTTGTATCCTAGTCCTGATCTGTTAAATAAAGATCTTTGATTGCTAATTCTATTATCTAATATTTTTGTGTTGTTATGATGCATGTCCTTCTTCTGAAGATATTTTCTTAGAGTTCAACTACCTCAACTTCCAAGCCTTCAATGATCCCATCTCTTTCTTTTAACTATCCTTTGAGTGCTTCTTCAATTTTCTTGTCTTCTTCTACCTGTATTTTTAGCTTTGTGGTCGTCTGCTCGATTTATTTGGAGTTCTAAGATTCTTCTTTCTTCTTTAGTTGTTCCTAGAGTGACTCATTTTTATTATTTTCCCTCTTTAGAGCATCAATTCTTCCCTGTAATTGACTTCTACCTCTTCATATTCTTCTTCGAAGCCTTCCTCGTCGGAGTCTTTGACTGCCATGAATAGTACCATTTTTGTATCACTGTCACTAAATTCATATTCATCTGATGAGGAACTGTCTTCCTTGGTGCAGAGACTTTTCTTAAGAAAATTCTTCTTGTTACTTCTACCCTTTTCAACTTGCTTTTTCTTAGAGTCATCTTCTTCATTACCTTTCATTTTCTTGTAGGGACATTTATTATCCAAATGTCCAACACCATCACAATTAAAACATTTCAATGGAAGCATACCTTTGTATTCATCAGTTCCTCTTTTCATCCTTATGATGAAGTTAACCACCTCTTCATCTTCCTCTGAATCATCGTTCCAACTACAATATAACTTCGAATTTTGTTTATCTTAATTCTTTGTCTTATTGGATGCATTGATGTTGCTTCCTTTGTGACTAGATTTTCTTTCTATGTTCTCATCCAATAAGTTGTTAGTATCACATGCAACTCATACATGGTCATTGTAGCTAGGTCCACTCTTTCTTCTAGAGCTGAAATTTTTGAATCAAATCTCATTGGTAGAGATATTAATGCCTTTTTAACAATGACTTGTTCCTTTATCTCATCTCGCTGACCTTTGATACTGTTTACTATTTCATTGACTCATAGAAAGTAGGTTGTTATGTTTTCATATTCATTCATCTTCAATTATTCAAACTTGGCTTTGAAAATATGAATTTTAGCTTCTTTAACTTTCACATCTCTTCGTAGATAGTCTTCAGTTTATCTCACATTTCTTTTGCGGAATCACAATGCATAATATTGGTATGTATCACTTGAGTCACACCATTCTCGATAGTGTTTCTATCCCTTGAATTATTTTCTTCAAGCTTCATACCATCACTATCAGTTGGGGGAGTGGTAGGTGCTTTGTATCCATCTACTATTGAGCACCAAATATTGAATCCTTGTGCTTATACATATGCTATCATTCTTCTTCTCTAGAAGGCATATTTCTCACCATCAAATTGTGGTACCTCAATCCTAGTGTGATCCATGATCTCCTTCTAGTGGTTAGACTGCTTCTTGAAGGACCTACTTTGATTCTAATTGTTGGATTACTAAGAGGGGGGTGAATCAGTAATGAGCAATTTATTAATTTTAACCACAATATATTCTTCAACAATATTAAACAGTTTATCACTATCATTCAATATGTCATCATCAGTATAATCATAAATAACATCACATCACAATAGATACATAGTAGACCAGAATTTACATGGAAACCCAAATGGGAGAAAACCACAAAATGATTTTATTATATATAAAAAGAATACATTCATTGGAAGCACCAACTTCCTAATTCTCTAGATACAACTGGAAGGAGGCTCCAACCCCCTAATCTCAGGCTCTGACCTGAAGGAATCTACAACTCATTGAGTTCTCTAGTTCCAACCAGAAGGAGCCTACAACCCCCTGATTCTCAGGCTCCAACCTGAAGGAAGCTCCAACTTCCTGATTCTCTGGCTCCAACCAGAAGGAGGATACAACCCCCTTTTGATATAGGTGGATATTAGTGGCCAGCCACCTATTCCAACTGGCTCCAAATAGTTTGTTGGCAACTTACTATTTTTAGCATTTTTTCGGTTCCTAAACTTTTGGGGCCATTTTGAGAGCCTAAACGATGATTTTTCATGATTGTCCACCTCAATGATAGCCAAAGGATTTGATTTAGTCCCAAAATTTAAGATCCTCATCGATACCTTTCCAACGAGCTATCGTGGGCCCCAAACGGAGATCGTATGCCAATTACGTCCCCAAGAAGTTGATACACCAAACTACCCAAAATGGGGTGCACAAAACTGTTGGATTTTCATCTTCCAGGGTTACGGTTTTGTATTTTATTTATGTTAGAAATGATTTTGGAGCCTCATTGTAACAATAATCTTCTTGTGAATGAGCATAGCCATCACATCTCTTCTCAAAGATAAGTTGCCATCACTCTAGCGAGTCTTTCACTCTGTAATTTTATAGTTCTGTACATTTCACTTATTAATAGAAATTGTGTATTATTGTATATTTGTGCCTCTTGTTATATACATATGATATATATATATATATATATATATATATATATATATATATATATTGTATCTCTTGCAATATCTCGGTATATTTCTTTATTATATCTCCGCTCTCATTTCGTGCTCAAAACAATCCATATCAATGGTATCCGAGAAGTCTTCTCTTGATCATTTTCTAGTGCATGTCCCCAACGAGGTCTGAGTATAGAAAGTTGGGTCTTGAGCTTGTCTCTCTTGAGGAAAATCTCTCTCACACACCCAAGAAACCCTCCATGGTGGAAGAAAAGAAAAACAACAGAGTAGAATATTCTATTAATTTGTTGCTTGAGAAATATCTCACACGACAGAGGGATGAAATGATGGAGAAAGTTTCCCACATCCTTCAATGTATTCTGATAACAGTAGGAATGTCTTCATCAAGAGGCCACTCTGGAAGAACCTCCCCTTTCAAGGTACAAGTTGATTTTGATATTCCCGTATTTGAAGGTTAGATAGATGTGGATGCCCTATAAAAATGGTTAAATCTGCTAGAAGGCTATTTCTCTATTCACAATTTTTTCGACAGGGAAAAGATCACCTTCAGACTCCTTAAGGCTCTCCCCCATGTCAAAAATTGGTGGGAAACTTACTAGGAGAAAATTTCCACGGAGGAGTCTGGAATATATGGGGTTGAGCCCACTTGGGATTTTTTTGTGGATGCGGTCAAGGAACAATATTACCCTGTTGGTAACTATGACGACCAAGAGAGGGGCCAAATAGTGTCAGAGTTCACAAATGATTTCCATACCTTGCACACCAAGCTGGGTATCAAATACTTCGAGTGACATCTAGTTTTGAAATACCGCGGGGCTCTGCATAGGTACATCCAAACTGAAATGGATTTCCTAGAAATATCATCACTGGGAGCTACCTATCGATATGATGTCAAAATAAAATAGAAATTTAGGCACTCGAACAAATGGGAGTTTGGGTCTGCAAATCCGCAACAACCAAAGTATGATAAAGACGACCCTAACAAACATCCTCCCAAAAACCAGTCCAAGCCACATGAAAAGAAGGGTCACAAAAAGAAAAAGGACACTAGGAAGTGGTGTGATTTCCACAAAATCCCCTAGCACAACACTGATAAATTTTTCTCAAACCAATCATTGTTGGACAAAATCAAAGAAAAGGAGCCAAACCCTAATTTAGAATCTGATTCAAAAAAGAATGTGAAAAGACAGATCATCAATGTAGACCCCACTGCTACTTTCACGACCACAACAATTCAACCAGAAGAACCATCAGATCCTGAAGAGGGGGAGTGCCTTTTTCATTCACAAATGTGATTGAAGGGGGGCCCACTACATTTTATCATTGATAGCAGAAACTAGAAGAAGCTCATCTTAGCAGAGTTCATCAAACATTTTGGATTGTCGACAACACCACACTTGCAACCATAAAACATTGGGTGGCTTCGTCAAGGACGAGATCTTTGTGTCAGCCAATAGTGTTGATTGTCATACAACATCCATCCCTTCAAAGATGAGGTATTATGTGATGTTTCCCCGCTAGATGTATGTGATGTTCTTTTGGGCTAGCCACATATGTGGAAGCACCATGTCATTTATGACTCTCGACCCCATAGTGTCATTCTTACTCTGAGGGGTCATATCTATAGGATACCAGAGGTAGTTACGACTACTGTCCCACCTAAATAGTTCCACAAGGTAATATATCATACTTCAAAATTCATCCTCCTCACAATTTTCTCAAAAGGTGAACAAAAGGACACTGCAACCACTGCAGCCTTGGCCCGAGACCTTTCTTTCCAACAGGAGTATATTGCATAAGAGAAAGAAGATATTGTTTCTTCACCTATAATGGTACCTACACACTACCTAGTTAAGACAAGATACAATAGTTTGGTTGAACAAATTCAACCCTGCCAGCAACAATTTTGTGATAGTCTTCAACAAGATAAGCAACACAACTTCTCCAGCAAGGCACACAGCTCACCAAGGTTCAGATTCAACAAACATTTTCCCCTCTCCCCCAGGAAATCAATGAAATGGATACCATTTCTTCCTATGGAGGGAGGATTGATATAGGTGGATATCGGTGACCATCCACCTATTCCAACTAGCTCAAAACAATTTGTTGGCAACTTACCAGTTTTAGTGGTTTTTTGGTTCCTAAACTTCCGAGGCCATTTTGAGGGCCTAAACGACACTTTTTCATGATCAGGCACCTCAAAAATTATGAAAGGCTTTGATTGATACCCCAAAAATGAATCTCCTCATCTATACCTTTCCAACGAGCTATCGTGCACCCCAAACAGAGATCATATGCCAAAGTTACGCCCCCAGGAAGTTGATACACCAAACTACCCAAAACAGGGTCCACAAAACTGTTGGATTTTCATCTTCTAGGGATAGGGTTTTGGATTTTATTTATGTTAAAAAGGCCTTTGAAGCCTCAATGTAACAATCATTTTCTTTCAAATGAGCGTATCCATCACATCTCTTCTCAGAGATAAGCTACCACCATTCTAGCGAGTCTTTCACTCTTTAATTTTATAGTTCTGTACATTTCACTCATTAATAGAAATTGTGTATTATTGTATATTTGTGCCTCTTGTTATACACATCTCATATATCTTTGTTATATTATAGGATCTCTTGCAATATCTCAGTATATTTCTTTATTATATCTCCACTCTCATTTCATGCTCAAAACAATCTGAATCACCTTTCATTGCCCCATCCAACTGCCCTGAAATATAAATGTAGACCAACTTTCACTATCACAAACTCTACCTATGTCATTGCCACTGTCTTTGTCACTCTTCCATTGTCTCTGTCACTCTATCTCTATCACTGTCTCATCAACCTATATATGCTCATCAACCAACTAAACTTGTACCATACCATGCATCAACTGTATACCAACACACATACTATCTCATGCATCAATCATGAACCAAATATACATCAATAAGGAATAATGAATCATGAACTAGATAATAAACCATGTGTAACCTGTACCATATACCATCAACCATATGCATATATGTAACATATCATCAATGAAGTATCTCAACGAACTAATGCATGTCCCTCATGCATATGCCACCATACAACATTAATATGCCTCAACCATGTATAATTAACTCAAGGATATGAATTATAAGAACCATGTTATATGTTTAACCAGATATCAGAGTTCTCCTCACTTAGCCAAGCAACCAAGATGTATCATAACCATGTGCCAAACCAATCGTATCAAGTATGGCTCAAGCATACACCATATCATGATCAAATGTAATCAACAAAACAAGAATACAACCATACCAATACCTCTGTAGCTGACCTAAAATAGTAAGATGATGACCTATAGACTTCCTTTATACTTCAGGGACCTAGTACCAGCATTTAACCTAAATGTGTCTTGGCCTTGTGGGACTAAAACATGTTGTCAAGCGGGTATTCATGTGATGTCAGTACTGCAACCAATGAGTGCCTCACGGGACACCCTATACCTGACCCGTGAGTATGCCATAAATGAAGGTTTCATTATATTTTCCCACTCTCCTCTACAATCCGGAAAAAAATGCACTTCTCTTGCTTCTCTACCTCAAAATTCTTCGTCAAAAACTAGCCAAAAGATCATAACACTAGACCATAACATTCATAAGAAAGATAATCAATGAATGAGTGTGTGAGTGTATTTGTGAATGACTCCTTGAGGTGTTTATATACTTATGATAGGTAAATCCTCTCCTTAATTTAGGGCTCTTATACTTTTCTTGTTGCAACAACTTTACCCTTTCATCAAATATTTGTAACCACCTAAGGGATTTTTGATCACTTTTTTAGGGGCTTACAACTTCACATGGTCATATCTCCCTAATCGTGAGGAACTACGTGGCATTCCACATATCACTAGAAACAACACAATGAGTACTATCCATATACGAGGGCTTTACTACATTTTCACTATCATTTATGTTCATATTCCACATTCAAATTTAGATACCAAAACCACACCGTTGGGGCTTCTTCAAGGGCTAACATCAATGGAAACCAATCTATTAACAAGAATTCATTAAAATATCATGGAAAATGGTTTTATAAATCCAACTAACATAAATTGAATTGGGAATTCTTATTTTTAACCATTAACACACTCATAATAACAAATTAAACCAAATAAGAAAAGCATTTCACACACAAAAATTACTCCACAACCAAATCACAGTGTACACAATGTTTACCCTAGAAACCCAAATGGGAAAACCAAATTTGAATGGGGCTCATATTCTTCATTTTAGAAATATTTGGTTACATTTATTTCATGGCTCTCTATGCCTCCTCCTATCTTGTCCAAAAATACCTATTCAAAATGAAAGTGGAGGAAGAAATAGGGAGAGTTGGGGGGGTAAGGGGGAGGCCAACAACCATGACCATTCATTCCCCCTTCCTCGACCTTCTCTCCTATTTTAATTTTTCTTTTCATTTAATTTTTTTTGCTATCACATTTGTGTCATTCAACTTTTACATTTGCTTTGTTTTACAATGTTTGTTAACCTTTATGACGTTCATTCCCCCTTCCTCGACCTTCTCTCCTATTTTATTTTTTCTTTTCATTTAATTCTTTTTTCCTATCACATTTGTCTAATTAAACTTTCACATTTGATTTATTTTACAATGTTGAATTATTATTGTAAGTATCGAGTCTTACACCCATTCTTCAATTCAGATCCATTTAAAATAACACCTTCCCATCAAGATGCTTTTTAGTCTCCAAAAGCTCAAAGGAAACCAATCTAGATCAATGTATTTTTGTATGCTTCTCTGGAATGTGGCTTTCACTTTGTTAAGCAATAAATAGTGCCTCATTACCCCTTAATTGGGGCATATTATATTAGTAATTTTATTTTATTTATGTCGGCTTTAGGCCATTATTTGTAATTATACCTCCTAGTCTCCTATATATACCAAGGAGACATTTTCATTTTGAATCATCTTGTAATTGAACATTTATGTGGGCATAAGGAGGTTTCCCCCTTGAAGAGGCTTATTATCTGAATTTATCTCTTTTGCAAGGCTTTGAATACTTATTATGAGGTTTTTCTATGCTATATTGATATTTGGTTCCTAACATATGGTGTTAGAGCTCAAGGTCTTGGGGTTTCGCTGCTACATATGAAACAGCTTGGAATTTTCACTGTAATGTTTTTTCTTCAATGTTTTAGAAGGAAAGTCTTAAAGGATATTTAGTAAACGTCGCAAGGTACGTTGGGTTAACATTTCAGCTACTGAGGCCTTATAATTTCGAAGATATAGCCTGTGCAATATAGGGTTCTGGAATCATCCTGAAACGAGTCATTGCAAAATTTTCACTATAAAACTGTTTCTGTAATGTTTCAAGCCTTGAATTCTGGAGGCTATTCACAGAAATTAGTAAGGTATATGTGGTAAAACATTTAGCTTCTGGGTCATATTACATTTATATATACACCCTGTGGAAGATAGGGTATCTGACTAGTCCTATTGACTAGTCTCAAGCAGGTGTTCTAGGAAAAATGATCATAACTTCTTCCCAGAGTATCCAAATTGAGTGAGACTAGTTTCATTAGATAGTGGATAGTTAGTAGTATCTCTGGTACAAGTTTCGTAATTTTATATGAATCATTTTGTGCAGGGAACGCTATACAAGGGAGATCTCTTGGAAAGAATAAAAATCAGTAAGTTGTGGGGAAGCTACCATAAATTCCACTTGGCACATCCAATTGTGATCAGACCTGTGGAATTACAGAGAAGAAATATCAGAGAACAAAAAAAAAAATTTCATACCTAGAAGGGCCGAAACTTTGGAGATACAACAGAAGAAAGATTGTCTAGCAAAACCACCTCAAAATCAAGGGTCAAAAGTGATACTTGGCCAACATGCCACCAAAAAAGGGAACTTCTACACCAAATAAGCCTCCAGATAGTTCTACTTGGACTCTTGATGAAGGTGAAGAAATGCGTAGGGACACAAATGACTTACAAAAGAAGACAGTAACAAAAGATGAACTACAAGAAATGGAAGCTAAGTTGGAGGCAATAAATACTAAGATGGATGGTTTAAAAGAGGAGATTATGGAAGGATTGAAAATTTTTCTAATAGAGAGGACAACTGAAAGTGAAAATGTATCCCATGAAATTCATGATGAGGACAAAAGGAATATGAATCAAGAATGGAGAAACTCCAACTTTGGGTTGAATACCAACCACGTACCTAAGATCGATATGAGGAAGTTTGATGGCAAGGACCCAATCACATGTATACTTCAGATGGAACAATTCTTTGATCTACATAATGTGCCACATACACAAAAGGTACAAATTGCTTCTTTGTATTTAGAACCCAATCAATTTTTATGGTATAGATGGTTTTGTTCTCGCAAATCACTCGTCACTTGGACAATTTTCACGGAAGAAATGATAGCACACTATGAGGATACAAGGAACAATACTTTCTTTAGCCAATTGATATATCTCAAGCAAAAGGGTTCAGTTACATAACACATTGAGAACTTCCAAAGATTGAATATAAAGGTAACAAATATTCCAGATGAGCACTTGATTTATGTATTCATAAGAACTTTAAGAGATAACATTCAACATGAGGTTTTCCTTTGGGAACCCAAATCATTAGAGAATGCATTTAGGGTGGCAAGAAATGCTAAAAGTAAAAATATGGCTATGGCTACTAGAAGGACCAATCCTAACATCTTTAGAGACAGTAATGCTCCTTCTAAAACACCTCAACCTACAAGGTTGACACCTCAATAATTGGAGGAAAGAAAAGCAAAAGGTTTATGCTTTAATTATGACAGAAAATACAGTAAGGGACATAAGTGTGGTGAGACAAAATTATTCTACATAGATTGTGAAGAGGAAGAAGAACAAGAACAAGAACAAGAACCATCTCAAGATGAAAACATAGAATCAATTTCGTTTGAAGAATTTACTCCCACAATATCATGTAATGCATTGGCTGGAATTAGCACTCCTCAAACCCTCAAGATCTAAGGATATATCAAAAATAAAAAGGTAATAGTCCTAATTGATTCTAGCAGTACTCATAATTTCATTCACTATAAATTAGCCAAAGATCTCAATTGCTTTGTATATCCAACAC
>ML815589.1:106075-117611 GCA_009831015.1 Picea engelmannii
GTGTTGGATATACAAAGCAATTGAGATCTTTGGCTAATTTATAGTGAATGAAATTATGAGTACTGCTAGAATCAATTAGGACTATTACCTTTTTATTTTTGATATATCCTTAGATCTTGAGGGTTTGAGGAGTGCTAATTCCATCCAATGCATTACACGATATCGTGGGAGTCAATTCTTCAGACGAAATTGATTCTATGTTTTCATCTTGAGATGGTTCTTGTTCTTGTTCTTGTTCTTGTTCTTCTTCCTCTTCACAATCTATGTAGAATAATTTTGTCTCACCACACTTATGTCCCTTACTGTATTTTCTGTCACAATTAAAGCATAAACCTTTTGCTTTTCTTTCCTCCAATTATTGAGGTGTCAACCTTGTAGGTTGAGGTGTTTTAGAAGGAGCATTACTGTCTCTATAGATGTTAGGATTGGTCCTTCTAGTAGCCATAGCCATATTTTTACTTTCAGCATTTCTTGCCACCCTAAATGCATTATCTAATGATTTGGGTTCCCAAAGGCAAACCTCATGTTGAATGTTATCTCTTAAAGTTCCTATGAATACATAAATCAAGTGCTCATCTGGAATATCTGTTACCTTTATATTCAATCTTTGGAAGTTCTCAATGTGTTATGTAACTGAACCCTTTTGCTTGAGATTTATCAATTGGCTAAAGAAAGTATTGTTCCTTGTATCCTCATAGTGTGCTATCATTTCTTTCGTGAAAATTGTCCAAGTGACGAGTGATTTGCAAGAACAAAACCATCTATACCATAAAAATTGATTGGGTTCTAAATACAAAGAAGCAATTTGTACCTTTTGTGTATGTGGCACATTATGTAGATCAAAGAATTGTTCCATCTGAAGTATCCATGTGATTGGGTCCTTGCCATCAAACTTCCTCATATCGATCTTAGGAACGTGGTTGGTCTTCAACCCAAAGTTGGAGTTTCTCCATTCTTGATTCATCTTCCTTTTGTCCTCATCATGAATTTCATGGGATACATTTTCACTTTTAGTTGTCCTCTCTATTAGAAAATTTTTCAATCCTTCCATAATCTCCTCTTCTAAACCATCCATCTTAGTATTTATTGCCTCCAACTTAGCTTCCATCTCTTGTAGTTCATCTTTTGTTACTGTCTTCTTTTGTAAGTCATTTGTGTCCCTACGCATTTCTTCACCTTCATCAAGAGTCCAAGTAGAACTATCTAGAGGATTATTTGGTGTAGAAGTTCCCTTTTTTGGTGGCATGTTGGCCAAGTATCACTTTTGACCCTTGATTTTGAGGTGGTTCTGCTAGACAATATTTCTTCTGTTGTATCTCCAAAGTTTCGGCCCTTCTGGGTATGAAATTTTTATATTTCTTCTCTATAATTCCACAGGTCTGATCACAATTGGATGTGCCAAGTGGAATTTATGGTAGCTTCCCCACAACTTGCTGATTTTTAGTCTTTCCAAGAGATCTTCCTTGTATAGCGTTCCCTGCACAAAATGATTCATATAAAATTCTGAAACTTGTACCAGAGATACTACTAAATGTCCACTATCTAATAAAACTAGTCTCACTCAATTTGGATACTCCGGGAAGAAGTTATGATCATTTTTCCTAGAACACCTTCTTGAGACTAGTCAATAGGACTAGTCAGATACCCTATCTTCCACAGGGTGTATATATAAATGTAAGATGACCTAGAAGCTAAATGTTTTACCACATATACCTTACTAATTTCTGTGAATAGCCTCCAGAATTCAAGGCCTGAAACATTACAGAAACAGTTTTATAGTGAAAATTTTGCAATGACTCATTTCAGGATGATTCCAGAACCCTATATTGCACAGGCTATATCTTCAAAATTATAAGGTCTCAGGAGCTGAAATGTTAACCCAACGTACCTTGCGACGTCTACTAAATATCCTTTAATATGTTCCTTCTAAAACATTGAAGAAAAAACATTACAGTGAAAATTCCAAGCTGTTTCATATGTAGCAGCAAAACCCCAAGACCTTGAGCTCTAATACCATATGTTAGGAACCAAATATCAATATAGCATAGAAAAACCTCATAATAAGTATTCAAAGCCTTGCAAAAGAGAGAAATTCAGATAATAAGCCTCTTCAAGGGGGAAACCTCCTTATGCCCACATAAATGTTCAATTACAAGATGATTCAAAATGAAAATGTCTCCTTGGTATATATAGGAGACTAGGAGGTATAATTACAAATAATGGCCTAAAGCCGACATAAATAAAATAACATTACTAATATAATATGCCCCAATTAAGGGGTAATGAGGCACTATTTATTTCTTAACAAAGTGAAAGCCACATTCCAGAGAAGCATACAAAAATACATTGATCTAGATTGGTTTCTTGTGAGCTTTTGGAGACTAAAAAGCATGTTGATGGGAAGGTGTTATTTTAAATGGATCTGAATTGATGAATGGGTGTAAGACTCGATACCTACAATAATAATTCAACATTGTAAAATAAATCAAATGTGAAAGTTTAATCAGAAAAATGTGATAGGAAAAAAGAATTAAATGAAAAGAAAAAATAAAATAGGAGAGAAGGTCGAGGAAGGGGGAATGAACGTCATAAAGGTTAACAAACATTGTAAAACAAAGCAAATGTAAAAGTTGAATGACACAAATGTGATAGTAAAAAAAATTAAATGAAAAGAAAAATTAAAATAGGAGAGAAGGTCGAGGAAGGGGGAATGAATGGTCATGGTTGTTGGCCTTCCCCTTACCCCCCCAACTCTCCCTATTTCTTCCTCCACCTTCATTTTGAATAGGTATTTTTGGCCAAGAGAGGAGGAGGCATAGAGAGCCATGAAATAAATGTAACCAAATATTTCTAAAATGAAGAATATGAGCCCCATTCAAATTTGGTTTTCCCGTTTGGGTTTCTAGGGTAAACATTGTGTACACTGTGATTTGGTTGTGGAGTAATTTTTGTGTGTGAAATGCTTTTCTTATTTGGTTTAATTTGTTATTATGAGTGTGTTAATGGTGAAAAATAAGAATTCCCAATTCAACTTATGTTAGTTGGATTTATAAAACCATTTTCCATGATATTTTAATGAATTCTTGTTAATAGATTGGTTTCCATTCATGTCAACCCTTGAAGAAGCCCCAACGGTGTGGTTTTGGTATCTAAATTTGAATGTGGAATATGAACATAAATAATAGTGAAAATGCAGGAAAGACCCTCGTATATGGATAGTACTCATTGTGTTGTTTCCAGTGATATGTGGAATGCCACGTAGTTCCTCACGGTTAGGGAGATATGACCATGTGAAGTTGTAAGCCCCTAAAAAAGTGATCAAAAAGCCCTTAGGTGGTTACAAATATTTGATGAAAGGGTAAAGTTGTTGCAACAAGAAAAGTATAGGAGCCCTAAATTAAGGAGAGGATTGACCTATCATAAGTATATAAACACCTCAAGGAGTCATTCACAAATACACTCACACACTCATTCATTGATTATCTTTCTTATGAATGTTATGGTCTAGTGTTATGATCTTTTGGCTAGTTTGTGACGAAGAATTTTGAGGTAGAGAAGCAAGAGAAGTGCATTTTTTTCCAGATTGCAGAGGAGAGTGGGAAAATATAATGAAACCTTCATTTATGGCATACTCATGGGTCAGGTATAGGGTGTCCCATGAGGCACTCATTGGTTGCAGTACTGACATCACATGAATACCCGCTTGACAACATGTTTTAGTCCCACAAGGCCAAGACACATTTAGGGTAAATGCCGGTACTAGGTCCTTGAAGTCTAAAGGAAGTCTATAGGTCATCATCTTACTATTTTAGGTCAGCTACAAGGGTATTGGTATGGTTGTATTCTTGTTTTGTTGATTACATTTGATCATGATATGGTGTATGCTTGAGCCATACTTGATACGATTGGTTTGGCACATGGTTATGATACATCTTGGTTGCTTGGCTAAGTGAGGATAACTCTAATATCTGGTTCAACATATAACATCGTTCTTATAATTCATATCCTTGAGTTAATTATACATGGTTGAGGCATATTAATGTTGTATGGTGGCATATGCATGAGGGACATGCATTAGTTCGTTGAGATACTTCATTGATGATATGTTACATATATGCATATGGTTGATGGTATATGGTACAGGTTACACATGGTTTATTATCTAGTTCATGATTCATTATTCCTTATTGATGTATATTTGGTTCATGATTGATGCATGAGATAGTATGTGTGTTGGTATACAGTTGATGCATGGTATGGTACAAGTTTAGTTGGTTGATGAGCATATATAGGTTGATGAGACAGTGATAGAGATAGAGTGACAGAGACAATGGAAGAGTGACAAAGACAGTGGCAATGACATAGGTAGAGTTTGTGATAGTGAAAGTTGGTCTACATTTATATTTCAGGGCAGTTGGATGGGGCAATGAAAGGTGATTCAGATTGTTTTGAGCATGAAATGAGAGTGGAGATATAATAAAGAAATATACTGAGATATTGCAAGAGATCCTATAATATAACAAAGATATATGAGATGTGTATAACAAGAGGCACAAATATACAATAATACACAATTTCTATTAATGAGTGAAATGTACAGAACTATAAAATTAAAGAGTGAAAGACTCGCTAGAATGGTGGTAGCTTATCTCTGAGAAGAGATGTGATGGATACGCTCATTTGAAAGAAAATGATTGTTACATTGAGGCTTCAAAGGCCTTTTTAACATAAATAAAATCCAAAACCCTATCCCTAGAAGATGAAAATCCAACAGTTTTGTGGACCCTGTTTTGGGTAGTTTGGTGTATCAACTTCCTGGGGGCGTAACTTTGGCATATGATCTCTGTTTGGGGTGCACGATAGCTCGTTGGAAAGGTATAGATGAGGAGATTCATTTTTGGGGTATCAATCAAAGCCTTTCATAATTTTTGAGGTGCCTGATCATGAAAAAGTGTCGTTTAGGCCCTCAAAATGGCCTCGGAAGTTTAGGAACCAAAAAACCACTAAAACTGGTAAGTTGCCAACAAATTGTTTTGAGCTAGTTGGAATAGGTGGATGGTCACCGATATCCACCTATATCAATCCTCCCTCCATAGGAAGAAATGGTATCCATTTCATTGATTTCCTGGGGGAGAGGGGAAAATGTTTGTTGAATCTGAACCTTGGTGAGCTGTGTGCCTTGCTGGAGAAGTTGTGTTGCTTATCTTGTTGAAGACTATCACAAAATTGTTGCTGGCAGGGTTGAATTTGTTCAACCAAACTATTGTATCTTGTCTTAACTAGGTAGTGTGTAGGTACCATTATAGGTGAAGAAACAATATCTTCTTTCTCTTATGCAATATACTCCTGTTGGAAAGAAAGGTCTCGGGCCAAGGCTGCAGTGGTTGCAGTGTCCTTTTGTTCACCTTTTGAGAAAATTGTGAGGAGGATGAATTTTGAAGTATGATATATTACCTTGTGGAACTATTTAGGTGGGACAGTAGTCGTAACTACCTCTGGTATCCTATAGATATGACCCCTCAGAGTAAGAATGACACTATGGGGTCGAGAGTCATAAATGACATGGTGCTTCCACATATGTGGCTAGCCCAAAAGAACATCACATACATCTAGCGGGGAAACATCACATAATACCTCATCTTTGAAGGGATGGATGTTGTATGACAATCAACACTATTGGCTGACACAAAGATCTCGTCCTTGACGAAGCCACCCAATGTTTTATGGTTGCAAGTGTGGTGTTGTCGACAATCCAAAATGTTTGATGAACTCTGCTAAGATGAGCTTCTTCTAGTTTCTGCTATCAATGATAAAATGTAGTGGGCCCCCCTTCAATCACATTTGTGAATGAAAAAGGCACTCCCCCTCTTCAGGATCTGATGGTTCTTCTGGTTGAATTGTTGTGGTCGTGAAAGTAGCAGTGGGGTCTACATTGATGATCTGTCTTTTCACATTCTTTTTTGAATCAGATTCTAAATTAGGGTTTGGCTCCTTTTCTTTGATTTTGTCCAACAATGATTGGTTTGAGAAAAATTTATCAGTGTTGTGCTAGGGGATTTTGTGGAAATCACACCACTTCCTAGTGTCCTTTTTCTTTTTGTGACCCTTCTTTTCATGTGGCTTGGACTGGTTTTTGGGAGGATGTTTGTTAGGGTCGTCTTTATCATACTTTGGTTGTTGCGGATTTGCAGACCCAAACTCCCATTTGTTCGAGTGCCTAAATTTCTATTTTATTTTGACATCATATCGATAGGTAGCTCCCAGTGATGATATTTCTAGGAAATCCATTTCAGTTTGGATGTACCTATGCAGAGCCCCGCGGTATTTCAAAACTAGATGTCACTCGAAGTATTTGATACCCAGCTTGGTGTGCAAGGTATGGAAATCATTTGTGAACTCTGACACTATTTGGCCCCTCTCTTGGTCGTCATAGTTACCAACAGGGTAATATTGTTCCTTGACCGCATCCACAAAAAAATCCCAAGTGGGCTCAACCCCATATATTCCAGACTCCTCCGTGGAAATTTTCTCCTAGTAAGTTTCCCACCAATTTTTGACATGGGGGAGAGCCTTAAGGAGTCTGAAGGTGATCTTTTCCCTGTCGAAAAAATTGTGAATAGAGAAATAGCCTTCTAGCAGATTTAACCATTTTTATAGGGCATCCACATCTATCTAACCTTCAAATACGGGAATATCAAAATCAACTTGTACCTTGAAAGGGGAGGTTCTTCCAGAGTGGCCTCTTGATGAAGACATTCCTACTGTTATCAGAATACATTGAAGGATGTGGGAAACTTTCTCCATCATTTCATCCCTCTGTCGTGTGAGATATTTCTCAAGCAACAAATTAATAGAATATTCTACTCTGTTGTTTTTCTTTTCTTCCACCATGGAGGGTTTCTTGGGTGTGTGAGAGAGATTTTCCTCAAGAGAGACAAGCTCAAGACCCAACTTTCTATACTCAGACCTCGTTGGGGACATGCACTAGAAAATGATCAAGAGAAGACTTCTCGGATACCATTGATATGGATTGTTTTGAGCACGAAATGAGAGCGGAGATATAATAAAGAAATATACCGAGATATTGCAAGAGATACAATATATATATATATATATATATATATATATATATATATATATATCATATGTATATAACAAGAGGCACAAATATACAATAATACACAATTTCTATTAATAAGTGAAATGTACAGAACTATAAAATTACAGAGTGAAAGACTCGCTAGAGTGATGGCAACTTATCTTTGAGAAGAGATGTGATGGCTATGCTCATTCACAAGAAGATTATTGTTACAATGAGGCTCCAAAATCATTTCTAACATAAATAAAATACAAAACCGTAACCCTGGAAGATGAAAATCCAACAGTTTTGTGCACCCCATTTTGGGTAGTTTGGTGTATCAACTTCTTGGGGACGTAATTGGCATACGATCTCCGTTTGGGGCCCACGATAGCTCGTTGGAAAGGTATCGATGAGGATCTTAAATTTTGGGACTAAATCAAATCCTTTGGCTATCATTGAGGTGGACAATCATGAAAAATCATCGTTTAGGCTCTCAAAATGGCCCCAAAAGTTTAGGAACCGAAAAAATGCTAAAAATAGTAAGTTGCCAACAAACTATTTGGAGCCAGTTGGAATAGGTGGCTGGCCACTAATATCCACCTATATCAAAAGGGGGTTGTATCCTCCTTCTGGTTGGAGCCAGAGAATCAGGAAGTTGGAGCTTCCTTCAGGTTGGAGCCTGAGAATCAGGGGGTTGTAGGCTCCTTCTGGTTGGAACTAGAGAACTCAATGAGTTGTAGATTCCTTCAGGTCAGAGCCTGAGATTAGGGGGTTGGAGCCTCCTTCCAGTTGTATCTAGAGAATTAGGAAGTTGGTGCTTCCAATGAATGTATTCTTTTTATATATAATAAAATCATTTTGTGGTTTTCTCCCATTTGGGTTTCCATGTAAATTCTGGTCTACTATGTATCTATTGTGATGTGATGTTATTTATGATTATACTGATGATGACATATTGAATGATAGTGATAAACTGTTTAATATTGTTGAAGAATATATTGTGGTTAAAATTAATAAATTGCTCATTACTGATTCACCCCCCTCTTAGTAATCCAACAATTAGAATCAAAGTAGGTCCTTCAAGAAGCAGTCTAACCACTAGAAGGAGATCATGGATCACACTAGGATTGAGGTACCACAATTTGATGGTGAGAAATATGCCTTCTAGAGAAGAAGAATGATAGCATATGTATAAGCACAAGGATTCAATATTTGGTGCTCAATAGTAGATGGATACAAAGCACCTACCACTCCCCCAACTGATAGTGATGGTATGAAGCTTGAAGAAAATAATTCAAGGGATAGAAACACTATCGAGAATGGTGTGACTCAAGTGATACATACCAATATTATGCATTGTGATTCCGCAAAAGAAATGTGAGATAAACTGAAGACTATCTACGAAGAGATGTGAAAGTTAAAGAAGCTAAAATTCATATTTTCAAAGCCAAGTTTGAATAATTGAAGATGAATGAATATGAAAACATAACAACCTACTTTCTATGAGTCAATGAAATAGTAAACAGTATCAAAGGTCAGCGAGATGAGATAAAGGAACAAGTCATTGTTAAAAAGGCATTAATATCTCTACCAATGAGATTTGATTCAAAAATTTCAGCTCTAGAAGAAAGAGTGGACCTAGCTACAATGACCATGTATGAGTTGCATGTGATACTAACAACTTATTGGATGAGAACATAGAAAGAAAATCTAGTCACAAAGGAAGCAACATCAATGCATCCAATAAGACAAAGAATTAAGATAAACAAAATTCGAAGTTATATTGTAGTTGGAACGATGATTCAGAGGAAGATGAAGAGGTGGTTAACTTCATCATAAGGATGAAAAGAGGAACTGATGAATACAAAGGTATGCTTCCATTGAAATGTTTTAATTGTGATGGTGTTGGACATTTGGATAATAAATGTCCCTACAAGAAAATGAAAGGTAATGAAGAAGATGACTCTAAGAAAAAGCAAGTTGAAAAGGGTAGAAGTAACAAGAAGAATTTTCTTAAGAAAAGTCTCTGCACCAAGGAAGACAGTTCCTCATCAGATGAATATGAATTTAGTGACAGTGATACAAAAATGGTACTATTCATGGCAGTCAAAGACTCCGACGAGGAAGGCTTCGAAGAAGAATATGAAGAGGTAGAAGTCAATTACAGGGAAGAATTGATGCTCTAAAGAGGGAAAATAATAAAAATGAGTCACTCTAGGAACAACTAAAGAAGAAAGAAGAATCTTAGAACTCCAAATAAATCGAGCAGACGACCACAAAGCTAAAAATACAGGTAGAAGAAGACAAGAAAATTGAAGAAGCACTCAAAGGATAGTTAAAAGAAAGAGATGGGATCATTGAAGGCTTGGAAGTTGAGGTAGTTGAACTCTAAGAAAATATCTTCAGAAGAAGGACATGCATCATAACAACACAAAAATATTAGATAATAGAATTAGCAATCAAAGATCTTTATTTAACAGATCAGGACTAGGATACAACCAGAAACAAACAGAGGAAGGTTCAAGCTCCAAAAAATCAAAGTAAGAAGTAGAACCAAGAAGCTATGCAGAAACCGTTAGAGATCCCCTTAAAGAAGAAGATAGGAAGATTCAAGAAGAAGATTACAGAGACACTAGACCTCATAGAGGATTCAGAAGCTAGTATTAGCATCAACCAACTATAGAAGATGGATTTAGAAGAGCAATAGCATTCAAAAGATATTCTACTCCTAGGTATCGAACTATTTTTCTTGGTTAATCTTATTCATGTAATAATTTTGGGCACAAAGATGTGAATTCTAGAGCCAATACCAAGAACAGAAGAAACAACAAAGTTTATACAATAAATAATTATCCAAGAATATCTCATGAATCACAGAATAGAAAATACAACATATTTGGACATTGCGTGATGAAGTAGAATGCTACAAGTGAAAAAAATTTGGACATATGGATAAAGATTACAGATTCATTATTCCTCCAAGGGAACCAAAGCAGAATATCAACATTCATAAGAAGGAACCACAAAGGATATGGATAAGAAAGAAAGACCAATTCAACACTGAAGAATGAAACCTTTCTCTACAACCTCAACACAATAAATGTGGATGGTATGTTGATAGTGGATGCTCAAAACATATGACAGGTGATAAGGATAGGTTTCTAACATTGAAGAAGGAAAGATAAGGATCAATGTCATTTGGGAATGACAACTCAGCTAGAATTATTGGAAGAGGCACAGTCAAACTAGGAAGCAAGGATGCCATGGTAGACAATGTTCTACCAGCCGAAGACATGAAACACAATATGCTAAGTGTAAGTCAAATGTGTGATCAAGGGCATAGAATTGTGTTTGATTCAAAGAAATGTGAGATAATGAAAGCAAGATTAGAAAAGTTGGTAGCTATAGTTGTCAAAAATCCAAGTAACATGTGTGTTCGAAATGAAATTGGAAAGGAAAATGTTTCTTAGGAAAGGATGATGAAAGTTGGCTTTGGAATAGAAGAATGGGTCACATAAATTTTGATATATTTTCAAGGTCAGCAAAAAGGAAGTAGTGAGATAAATTCCCTAGATCTCGAAGCCAACAAACATTATATGCAAAAATTGTCTACAGGGAAAATAGACCAAGACAAAGTTCAAGTCAAAGGAATACTCCACAACAAAGCCACTAGAGATTGCACATACTGATCTAATTGGACTGACAAGAACAAAGGGATTGACAAGTGAACAATATTTCATGCTACTAGTTGATGACTACACAAGAATCACTGCAATTTGCTTTCTCAAGAAGAAGTCAGAGGCTTTTGAAAACTTTAAGACATACAAAGAGATGGTTCAAACTGAGACAAATTTAAAAATCAAATGTTTGAGATCAGACAATGGAGGAGAGTTTACATCAAAGGAATTTATGGATTTCTGCAGTGAGCATGGGATTAAGAGGAAATTCTCAGCAGCCAGGACACCTCAACAAAATGGAGTCATCGAAAGGAAGAACATGACAATACAAGAAATGGCCAAAAGCATGATAATGGAATCCAAGTTGACAAATGTATTTTGGGTACAGGCAGTGCACACAACAATTCACATCCAAAATAGATGAATTCTCATAAATAAAAGAAATAAGATCCCATACGAGCTATGGAAAGGAAGACCAACAAATGTGAAGCATTTCAGAGTATCTGAAAGCAAGTGCCTCATCAAAAGAGAAGATGGCGGGATCAAAAAGTTTGACTCTTGGGTTGATAAAGGCATACTATTTGGGTATTCAAGAAAAAACAAAACATACAAATGCTTATATCTAAGACTCAACAAAATAGTGGAAAGCATCAATGTGATGATTGATGAGACTGATGGATGAAAGATAAAAGAAAGAAGAAAACATTCAGTGGAACAGGATCACAAGGAATATTTGAAAGAAGAAGAAGTAGTTAAAGAAATAGATGAAGAACAAGAG
>ML815591.1:4106-28156 GCA_009831015.1 Picea engelmannii
ATATAGTGGACCTAGTCCACCTTACATTGAATGACCTCCACTATTATCACTATGGGCCCTCTGGGCCCCCCTACTACCTCTCTAGCTACCTTACATGCACTGAATCAATTTCATCTCTTGATGAATTGTTGACCTCTGGAGTCTTAGTGACTGTCCTGGGGTCTTCTTCCCGAATGGTTTTGGAGATTTCTCCAACATCCTTTGGGACATAGTCTATCTTGGCCAAACCATTGCCTCGATGGGATCCATAATACCTTGGCCATTGGTTCCAAGGCCTCCTCCTTTGTATCCCAATTTTCTCATCAACTTTAAGCTGATGAAATATGTTATCACATAAAGCTGTCAAAAGGTCACAGGACAACCAAGTCCTTTGTTTCACAGAAACGTCCAAACGCATCATTCAAAACAACCCATTTCGGGCTTAAAATACAAGTAGCGGGCGGGTTCATTTTTCAATGGCGGAGATCCCGGGAGAAATTCATATCAACGACCCTCATGCATTTGAAATTATAAAGTTGCGCTAGGTTTAGTGCCAGACAGAAGCCTCGAAATTAAAAATCAAGCGCTGCGTGTCCTTCTCCAGCGGACGGGCATGATTTACTTTGGAGTTCGAGTTTCAGGAGTTTTAGCACTTCTCCTCTCGATTTTCTTTGAAGTGATTTTCCCAGAGTGCACAGATCTTTGTCGCATGTCTATGCCATCAACAACCAGGGTTTCAGATTCATATCTCTTTGGCGCTCCGGGAAACTCTTGATCAACGACTCCTTCGTCCCCTCGCTCCCGAGTATGCGGATCTCTGCCGCGTGTCCATCTCCAATGGACGGTCATGATTTGCTTCACCATTTCAGATTTTGGGAGTTTTGGCTCCTCTCTTTTTGGTTTCCTCCGGAACAGATTCCCATGGAGTGCATGGATCTTTACCGCATGTCCTCGCATATCTAGTGACTCACATATGCTCCGGACTCCGGAGCTTCGACGTTCTCTCTCCCTCCTTGTTTGCAAATTCTCGATGTGTTTCTGCTGTGGAGTTTCAGTTATTTCGCCACTTGTCCATCTGGTGCTGACACATGGCACTCAATCCAGACACCTTTGGGCATATCATCCACTTGTTTCCAAGTGACGCATGTCACCCTCCTTTCCGTGACACATCAACACAGTGACGTCAGGTCACCACGTCAGCTTCAGGAATTTGTTCTCTGGGAAATATTCTTGTTCAACATCAAAGCTCCCTAGCACCAAACAATTGCTATGTTCAGTTCTAGATTTTGTTAAGGTCGTCAACTGGTTGAGCGTAGCTCCCTATTTTGTAATATTTTGATAACATATCTGTTCTTTGGTTTTGTATGAGACTTGAGACTTTCGCATTAATAGAAGTTAGTTTCTTTCATCATCTTTTTTAATCTGTGCTGAAACACTCATGCATGGAGGATCCAGACGAGGGTTGTAGTTGTATTGTAATGTAGGTTTGATTACAGTATTGTTGTGACAAGTTTCAATCGGTTTCTTTGTTATCTTGTTTATTATTATGCTGAAATGCTCGTGCATGGATGATCCAGACGAGTTGTTGTAGTCACATAGTAATGGAGGTTTGATTATGATGTTACTGTGATATATTTCAACGTCTGAAACTTAAGTCCAAGAGTGCTCTTGTGCCTGAGTTTTTCTTCACCAAGCTGCTTGAGAGTCGGATACCCATGGGAGACTTGTTCACCTCTCTCACTAAGTCTTCTCTCTGCTCACCTTTAACCTTAAACCACTGATTGAAGTTAATGAGGACCTCATTTCCCTATGCATTACTTGTTCATTTTCTGTGTTAAAACATTCTTGTACCGAGTTTTGTCCATTTGACCTCCTTTCATAAACCTACCTCTAAAAACATTTTGATGGGTACTAGGCTTATCCTCTCGCAGTTTGAGGGTGACTCTCAGTTCTAACATTAATGGCACTGTTGCCGGGGAATGGAGTAACGAAATATCTTTCCCTGGGAGAACGACAATGATCAGATCTGATCTTTGATGGTGAACAAAGACCAAACACAATTAGACTACATATCATTCACCTGACGACTCTGTGGTTAAATAATCTAGTGGCGACTCCACAATTTTAAGAATTTATACTTTCAGATGTGTTGATGATTAAAATTTTCAACGAAGTTTTGCCCGCAAAGTGTTGCTAAAGCCTATTATTAAAAAAAAAAAAACTAAACTAAATAATACTAGTAGGTGGGACCCCCTTGAACTATTGAAGATCAAATCTGTTCACTTTTCATGTTGTGATGATATGTGACATGGCTTACATGATTAATGAGATGTTGTTGTTATTGGTTATGATTTGAGCTTATGAGGTGTTGATTCCTAATGTTACTACAACCTATGCTATTATGTTCTTATCCAACCTGCACAACAAGCATGTTAGTGAAATTGCATGAAGGGCAATTTTGAGAGAGGAAAAATACTAGAACAAGTGCAAAGGAAAGGGACCTAGTTCTGCAAATACCACATGCAAACAATTGGGAAGGAATAAGAAACAATGAAAGGGATGGAATTTTAACTACCCCATATACTATACTACATGCATAAAAGTCTTAACGATTATGGTTGGATCCTATCTAACAAGTGATGATTATACGATTTAATTGAGTTATATGTTTAATATGCATATGGTGTGAAATGTTGGTGGCACATTTGGCAAGGAGATAGTGCTAATGGTTAAGCAATGGTTGGATTATATGGGAATTGAATTATGTTATGGCATAAGTCACGCTGTTGTTTTTTTTAAATGTTGTGATGTTTTTTATGCATGGTTTGATTAATGATTAATGTGTTGGCATGTATTGATGAGTTGATGCATTTTGGGTGGAGGTGACGTGCATTTACTGCACGCCACATTTATCCCTCCTGTTAGCCACTACCCTAGTCAGGCTATTGTTTGATCTTGCTGATGTGGTTATTCTCTGGACTTTTAGCAGGGAGGAACCGCTCGGTCAGCTCTCATTTTAAGGAATTTGATTACAGGTATGTCTTTTTTGGGCCATTTGTGACTGCTCTGGTTATGAAATGATTATTGGCTTAGGTGTATGGGTTTGTGTCTTCCTAAGTGTTGAAACCGTGTGAAATCTTTTTATTGAATGAAGAGTGGATGGTTCTTCCTGTAAAATATTGATTCGTGGGAGTTATGGGTCATCCTGGGTGGTCACTCTTTGTTATCCTCGTTGGTTTCATTGGAGGGTTTTTGTTTGTCTTAAGTTGACGGCTATCTACACACATTTGTCACTAAACCCAGTCTTTGGTTTTTGTGGGGTTAGTAGTTGGAGGTCTCCTACGACACTGTGTTGAGTTCTTTTGGGCATTGGGTGTTTCCAACACTAAGGGCCACGAAGCGAGTGTTCTGTTCCTAACTCGACCCTGTCTTCACCTCAATATTGTGGCATGTAAAACAGAGAACATGAGGGTTATACAATGTGTGCATTAAGTAAAATTTCTAGCCCGAATGGGAACCTCACCTTTTGTTATGGCCCCCTGCCATGGATTGTTACGTGTCCACGAATGAATCATAGCTCTCTCTGTGTACACACCCTTGGCCTTGAAGTTTCCACCATTATGAGAAGTTGGCTCCGGGTTGGCTACATAGTAGACCCTTAATCCTCCAGTCTAGAGTTTTATAGAAGAGATTTCCCTGCATGTCAAGTTGCTACGGGTTATTGTGGTCAATTACTTTGAATACGGTCTCGCCTAGTTGGATGTATGGCAGTTGTGTTGGTATGGAATTTGGTTACTGCTCCTATAATAATAAGGATAAACCTTTCCTTGACAATTGAACTTTCAAAGAACACAGTTACTCTCCTTATAATTAATGCTCAATATTGTTAATGGAAAAGGCCTCTGCCCCAATTCATTTTGATGCGTGGGTATGCGTAGTTGCCACAGCTTGTTAAGTTGATTGTTTTTTTAACAGTGGTGAATGGTTTGGTTGATACACAGTCACTGGTATTGGCAGTAATGATTATTTAGATGATAGTTGGCATTGGTTACAAATGCTTGATGTGGCTCATGCATATCGCGTTGTGTGTATGGTGTTGTTTCAAATGAAACAATGGGCGTGGTAACTATGGTTTTCTTTGGGGCCGAATGATTATTGAACCGAATGAATTTGGGAGCTATATCCTTATGATTGTTGATTGTTTAAGTCTAAAATTGCACAACATAGTTGATCACCATTGGACTAAGTCGAAGTAATACTGTGTTAGGTCGATGACTCAACAACGAATTGAGATATTGTTGTGACTGTGTGTGTGGTTTTGTAAATGGAAACATTGCATCGTGTTTTTTGGGTGGCTGCACACTTTGTATAGTATGGATAACTTGGGTTTCACAGAGTCTTAATCATGTTTATCGATCATTTTTTATAAAGGGCATGTTGTCGAGACTTTGTCATGGGTGGCCCAGCTCTTTAAGCCACATTGAATTGTTTTTTTTTTACAGTGGAAGAATTACATTGCCTAGGCGAGTTACCCTGTGCATAGCTTGTGTCTAAACGGTGGTTGTTAGTTGTATGTTTTAATATCAATTCAGGTTGCAGTTTGATCTTGGTTCTTTGGTTTCTGCCTATGTATAGGTTAACGAATATCATTGCATTTGATGGGACCGATTGCAGTGATAGTGACTTCATTGTTAATTTGAGAACATGTTTTTTTTTAGTATTGTGGTGGATTGAAGAAATGTATGGGCAGTGGTTGATTTTGATAGTTACAGATTGGAAATGAGTATTGTTCATAAATTGTTATAAAATGCAGAGTGTGTAAATGAAGGGAACAAAACCTCTTACAAATTGTGTGGAATACATACTGTCTTGTGATGGCACTGTGTTGGATATTTGATTATTGGACAGTGAACTAGTTAAGTACACATAAATGGTTATTTGGTCATGATGATTGTTGGTTGGTGTATCTATTCTTACTGTAGAATGTTTTATGGATCACTTGATTAATTTCATGAACAATAATCGTTCTCCTCCCCTTCCATTATTTCATATTTTCGCTAATTACAAACCCTTTCACCTCCCATATTCATTTTTCACCCCCTGTTCTGAGATTGATTACATTCAAGGGAATTTCTTTGTTAAAGTGGATGAAGGTGACAATGTCTTGTGTGGATTGCAGTGAGGTTTTATTGGTTTGCTTTATAGTTGATTGTTGTTGTCATTGAGCAGTGACCATGTTTTCTGCCCTTTCATTATATCATATTTTCACTCAATACAAACCCCTCACATATCCCATAACCCTTTTTCACCCCCCTGCTCATTGATTAACAGTAAAACAGTTTGTATGGATTGGATTGCATGAGCCTAATACATCATTGAGCCAAATATATTTCATATTTTTAAGAGTTGTCATGTATGGTTATTTTAAAGACTATTTTCTAATCCATCACACATGCAAGATGAGTTTTTTTAGTTGGGGCAGCCATGGCCGAGGAAACAGAGGTGGAGGTAACTGGAACCGAGGCCTAAGAAGGCCCAGGTTCTCCATACATTTTGACGCTGATTTAGAAGAGCTTGGCCAATTGTTTCATGGCAGATTCTTTCATTGGATTGGACAAAGAATAGTCCAACCTAGGCCTAAAAGGCCTCCTTTCCAAGCCCCGTAAGCACCTGATATCCCTGTACCTCCTCACGTCTCATTACAACTCGAGGTCCCTGAAAATTATGGATGGCAGGAGATTTTCCACCCAACATACTCCTAACGTCTTGGCTGGCCCAACTTGTCTTTGCCTACTCCTCCACCTATTAACCCCATTTCCCAAGCTGCCCCTGATCACTCGCCAGTGCAATCCTCCCATGATAGCAAGATATTGAAAACTGAGGCACACCATGCACTTGATAAAGGAAAATCCACTACAACCCCTTCCTCACCCTCCAATGGCTCTGACAAATCCGTGTCTTCTCATATGCATTTGAGGGATGATTGTTCCCATGTGATTAGTGAAATTAGGCCTAAAGGCTCTGCATAGCTAAAGGTAAATTTAGGGAAAGCAAGAGGTGACAACAACAATCAAGGAAGGGTTGCATCAGCGACTGGAAAATATGGTTTCTAGTTTTTTGGTTATATCTATTGTTCTATGACAATTGACTTTGGGGATCTTTGGACAACATGTTTATTTTGGATATATGAGTATTATTTTGAAATAATTTTGAATTTCATGAGTTTTAATTGCCAAAAGTGAATATGTTGATGGGAGGCACAAGGAGGTGTCGTTTGCTTAACTAATAGTTATGTTATGATTATTATGATTGTTATGAACCAAAGGGAGTTACAAGGGATCCCACCTACTAATTATTATTTAATTATGACCCTTAATTATAATTATTACTTTTCCCCCTAACTAAAGTTAGTTGAGTCTTTTAATTAACTTAACTAATGAGTTGGTTCAACTACTTCAACCAATTCTAATTCGTTAAAAGCAAGAAGAAAGGGAGGAACAAGGAGAGGAACAAGGGGAGGATAAAAACACAAGCATGCTAAGGTTTGCTCTGTGAGTTTATGTTGAGGTAGTTCAGCTTTCATTCATTCATATATTCATCACAACCCAATTCTCTTTTGTGATAGCAGGGTCTTATTGTAGACAACAATATTCAGGGCTGAATCAAATCATCCAAACACTTGTTTTTTAGAGGCGTTGATCTATCTTTGATAGTCTATGTAGACTTGTCTGTTTGTGAATTAATTTTCATGACTGATAAAGGCTACTGTGCAGAGTCGAGTGGGCAACAATCTGTGGCAAGCTGATCCAGCTTTTAGAGTTCAGTTTTGGTTTTCTGTCAGAGGTCCTTTTGTATGTTCCATCGAGGATGTCTAAGTTTGAGTTTGGTCCAAGATTTCTGTATGAGATTTTGTAAAGAAAATGACTCTTTGGTGAATTGGAATGAAATAAAGGATTGCTTTATGTCTCATCTGTCTTGATTATCATCTTCGCATCTTCACTTATGTTCTTACATTTATTTCAGAAACTATTATATTCAAAAAATTACATAAAAAGTGAATTTCCAGCAAGCTTTTTGTTGATAAAAGACTAGCCTAAGCAGTCTTAATTAATACTTGTGAGTTAGGATGTTATTTTTGTTGGCTCTAAACATAGGATGATATTCCCGTCTACTTTGCTTTAGCCAAGTAAAGTCTAAAAATGCTTGAGTAAGATCATTTCATATCTTTTCCTCAACAATATGGAAGCCATCTTGGCTTGGAGGTTTTCCCCTTTTAATTTCTCTGTTGTTCCTGGTTTTCCAAATGTTGTTCCTACTATAGATGAGTGGGGTGATTTTTTCCCAGATTTAGAGAACATAGAGATGAAAACCCTACTGAGAATTTACTTGAGTTTCATAAACTCATGCATCAGTGGGGAATACATCATGGGGATGTATTATTGAAGATGTTCATCTACTCATTAGAGAGAGATGCTCGTGAGTGGTATCGATCCTTGCCCCCTGCTAGCATCTCCTCCCTCGAAGAGTTTCATGCAGCTTTCAATATTCATTGTCAAAATTTTTATTCCTCTGAGTTAATTGGTCATAGCTGTTGTGAGGAGTATAAAGACTGTGTTAAGGATATAGTTTATTCTTATGGAGGCTGTGAGAATGAAGAAGATACCTTGGATGAGGAATCAACTCTTTCTCTTCCCTATTCATCTACATCAAATGATTTTTTTTTTGTTGCTCTTATGAAGAAAATGCAGAGGATATTTCTGTTCTCGAAACATATGTTTTTGGTAGTCTTGCTTATGATGAAGAAGTTATTTCAAATACTAACCAAAAACAACCATTTTTTGATGAATATCCTGTTAGTAACAATTGTGGTATCGGGATTTTAAAGGGAGAGACGGCCGAGACCTTTCGAGTCTTGAAAGACCGATGGGATCCTAGCCGTTGATTTTGGCACGACGCGTGTCAGACATCAGAAGGAAAGTCAGGATTTCAGTCCATCGAAGGATCGGAGTTTCCAAAGGCAGAGAACTCTTGCATAAGTAAATCGCGATGTGCGATTGCCCGACTGAATCAGAACTGTCCGTCAGCCGTGGCACGTGGTGAGAGATCCTGCAGAGTCGGGGATCGGGGATATGAAAGTCCCATGCATCTGATAGTAGAAATCGCAATATCCCGATACCTGATTTCCCGATGTTGCTATGAATCATAGTGGAGGACAGGTGGCAAGCTTTCGAGTCAGGGAAGGGGTCGTTGACATGTCAATGGCCATGAGCCATCGGGGATCGGGGAATCGCGAATCCGGAGGACGTGTGAACATTGACCTCACAAACCCCAAAACTCCGATGGAAGGCTATACGGCCGCGGGCATGTGGTAACGGTCATTTGGACCGGGGCATAGTCAGGGGGCTAGCGCACAAGGATTCATCGACAATCGGAGAATCGTGACTCCCAGGCACCTTGTGTATCGAGGCATCAAAAACGCCGAAGCCCGACAGAGGTCCAGCTCGGGTCACATAAGAGGTGGTCATATGGATGATAATATAGCAAGGAGGGCCAACCCATGCACGCGCTCATCGGAGAATCAGTGATAGGGAATTCAGGAGTCAAGAACTCTTGACAGTAGGAATCACAAAATCCCGATCCCCGATACAGAGTCAGGGATGACCATGGTCAGGTGCTGGAGGCCGTGAAGAGATTGGAAAGGACCTGTGGATTGGGTTGTTGCAGCAGTGTTTCCCAAGGGAATTCAAGGAGCCGTTTCGGTTTAGTAGAAAGGGATAAGGAAGGTAGGTGAAGCCTCGCGTCACCCATTTATTGCAGAGTATGGAGGTTCCGGCTGGAGTTTACCCAGGAGGGCCCCTTTGTACCAATTCTCTACAGAAAGGTCACACCGAGTCTTCAACTCACCAAGAGGGCCTGTGCACGCCCATCCAAACATTAAAAGAGGCTCAGCTACCCCCTGGCGCAAGCCATGCTGAATTGAAGAAGTATATGACAGGAGTCCAAAGGACAGATTTGATTGAGGAAACGACCCCCATTAAAAGTCCTGAGATACTGTTGCCAGGCGGATTTTGGCTGAAGTATATGTAGGCATTTTTGTCATTTGGTAATCTATCGATGGTTGAGCTGAGCTCCCTGGTTGTAAAGTTTTAATGAAGCATTGTTTTTCTGGTTATGTATGAACTTTGGAGACTTCTTGCCTTATGAATGCCAGCTTCTTTCATGTCTTTGTTTACACTGTGTTAGAGCAGCTCGGAATTGGAGGATCCAGTCGAGCTGTAGCTATTATAGGATGATGTTGTAATGGATCACTGTAATAGTTACGGAGCCTCTAATCAGTTCATGTGATTTATTTGACGCTGAATGACTCGGAATTGGAGGGTCCAGTCGAGTTTGTTATTCAGTTCCTCGAAACCCTGAAACCAAGAGGATCCTTCTTTCGAAGTTTTTCCCTCTACAAACCGCCACAGCTTGTTGCTCACAGCTATTTGTTCATCTTCTCCTAATTCTTCCACCTGTTCATCTTTAAATCAACCCACTGGCTGAAGTTAGGATTCCATACCTCCTCTATCCTTTATGTACCAGAATCAGTCCCTGAGTTAGAGTGATACCTCCTAGAGCCATTATCTCCATTTGATCACCCTTTATAAACAAATCGTGACATAAATTGATGGGCGTTGGGCTCTGCCCCTGCAAGCAATCCAGGAGTGAATTCTAACGCTAACATATCCCAATGAAGACAATGAAGAGAAAATCTTTTTCATGGCTGCTTTGGAACGTTGTAGCAGCATGGTTCCCGTATATGATAATTATGGATTTGATCCTTTGGAGAGCCATGAAGGAGAAATGGAAGAGCTAAATGTGCATCTTATCTCATCTCCAACAATTATAAATGAGAAGCATGATAAAGAGAAGGAGCCTTCCATTGATATACATGAGGATATTTCTTGCCATCAACTAGCAGATGTTACTAGAGAAGGCAAAAGAGAAGTGGATTAGCAGCTTGCGTCAACCTTTCACTCACCTGTTCTTGTCACAGACATTCAACCAGATGTGAGCAACTGTAAAGCAAAGCAGGCTTTATGTTACCAACCAAATAGTTTTTATCACCTATTTTATGAACCTGTACGAGAATACATGGAGTTGCATTTCCTAATGTATTGAAGCCGCCAAGATTTATCTTACCTTCATCATTGGGAGGTAATCTGAAGAATGTAATTAGTTTTCTGTCACAATGTTGTTATCCCTTGTTGACCAGGGACAGAGTAAATAAGTTTTCAATTAGGAAATTATTTGAATGGCTCTGGTGGAAGTTTGTTTTCACCTAGCGCATTTTAAAAAGTCAGTTAGTCTAGGATTGTACATAAATAAGCTCCTTCTAGAGCATGTATGTTTGTTTTCTTTTTTGTAGGCAGAGTAGTGTACATGTCAACCTGTTGCCTTCAACAAATGTATCTAAGCTTGACTCCACAACCCAAAAACTAAGGCACTAGAACTTCTTGTTCTTGAAAGCTCACAAGGAGCATGCCATCCCCTATGGAGCCAAATGTTATCACATAAAGTTTTCAAAGGGTCACAGGACGACCAAGTCCTTTGTTGCACAGAAACGTCCAAATGCAACATTCAAAGCAGCCCATTTCGGGCTTAAAATACAAGCTGCGGGCGGGTTCATTTTTGAAAGGCGGAGATCCCAGGAGTAGTTCAGATCAGTGGCCCTCAAGAATTCATAGTTATAAATTTGTGTGTGGTTTAGTGACAGACAGAAGCCTCAAAATTAAAAATCAAGCGTCACATGTCCTTCTCCAGCGGACGGGCATGATTTACTTCGGAGTTCGAGTTTCAGGAGTTTTGGCACTTCTCCTCTCGATTTTCTCTGAAGTGATTTTCCTGGAGTGCACAGATATCTGTCACATGTCTATGCCATCAACGACCATGGTTTCAACTTCATATCTCTTTGGCGCTCCGGGAAACTCTCAGTCAACGGATCCTCCGCCCCCTCGCTCCCGAGTACATGGATCTCTTCCATGTGTCCATCTCCAACGGTCGATCATGATTTTCTTTGCCATTTCGGGTTTTAGGATTTTTGGCTCCTCTATTTTTGGTTTCCTCTGGAACACATTCCCATAGAGTTCATGGATCTCTGTTGTGTGTCCTCCCAGATATAGCGGCTCATATATGCTCCGGACTCCGAAGCTTCGACGTTCTTGCTCCCTCCTTGTTTTCAAATTCCCGAAGTGTTTCTGCTGCGGAGTTTCATTTCATTCTCCACCTGTCCATTTGGCGCTGACACATGGCACTCAGTCTAGACACCTTTGGGCATATCATCCGCTTGTTTCCAAGTGACGCGTGTCACCCTCCTTTACGTGACACATTAGCACAGTGACGTCAGGTCACCACGTCAGCTTTGGGAAGTCATTCTCCGGGAAATATTCTTGTTCAGCATCAAAGCTCCCTTGCACCAAAATTGGTGCCTCCTCCAAGCATAATTGGTGCCTCCTCCAAGTGTAATTAAAGAGACAAAAGCGATCTTGAAAGGACCCAACCATAATTTTTGAAATTTTGAGACAACCGATAGTCCTTCAGAGTGTATGATCAGATCATCAAGGTAAACATGCTTAATCTTACCGATCAAATTGTTGAAAGTTATTTGCATAGATCCTTTAAAAGTGGTACTTGCATCAGGTAAGCCAGAAAGCATATGTTTATGAGTCATGATACCCCAATCCATGATAAAGGTGGTTTTGTAAGCATCTTCCCCTTTTACCTTGATTTGATTGTAACCCAAAAATCTGTCAAGTAAGGGCCTCATTAGTGACCTTACAACTTGCTGCAAAATCATTTCCATATTAGGGGGAGAGGAGGGATTTTTCATAATAGCATGATTGAAAGTACTAAAATTAATGTAGAAGCTAATATGATCAGTGACCTTTGGAATAGGTACCAATTTGGAAACCCATTCAGGGTACTTGACCGAGAAGGCGATTCCAACCTTCAATGATTTTTCCAACTCCCCTCGAATAGTTGCTTCCAATGCAGGGTTGACAGGTCTTTGCTTTTTCCTAACTGGTTTTATGCCTTCCTTGATGGGGATGGCATGTTGTATAAGACCAGGATCAAAACCACAAATATCCTTATAATACCAAGCAAAAACATCTTGAAATTCGCCAAGTAATTTTGCAAACTTCATCTTCTCTTCATCAGAACATTGGGAAAATACTTTAACATTCCTTGGAGACTCGAGTGTCCCAATGTTCACGGAGATGGTTTCACCCACCTTCCTTTTTTACTCCTCTTTTTTATGTCTCTTTTTATTGCCTGCATCAATCGATGAAAACATACTCTCTAGAGGAATCAATCCTTTGGGATCTTTTTATCTTCTATAGATATAATTTCCCTGGGCTTAAAAGGTTCATTTTGAATGAAAGCACAAATTCTCATCGTTAGGGAAGACCTACCAAGATTCTATATTGTCAGGGATATATGGATAATATAGATATTGAAAAGTACAATCATGTCTATGTGGAAGAATTTGCTGAGTAGGAGAGGCCGCAAAAACAACTAACCAATTAGCCATTGAGTTTAAATCCCTCTTAACATGAGTGATGTTGAAAGATAATAATTTTGAGATAAGTGCCCAAATAGTTTGGGTGTATCGTTTCATCAAATTGTTTCTAGGAGAGAAAATTGTACGTATAAGGTTCACAACAAGCTCAGAATCCCCAAAAACTAAAAGGGGACCACATCCAAGATTATAGGCGTTTTCAATGCCTAATAATAAATCTTCGAATTCACTGACATTGTTCTTGCAAGCAAACTCCAACCTATAAGAAAAGTTATGGATTTTTCCTACAGGAGAAATCAAGATAATGCCAACTCCATTGCCTTCATTTGAGCATGAACCATCAAAGTGCATGTGCCACATACCATCATCTAAATCAATTTGTTCCAAGGGAATGTTATCCTCCTCAGCAAATATGGAATACACTCCTAGGTCCTCTTCGATATAGTTTACATTAGGTTGTGGGAAACTCTCTATGTAAGGTGAAATCCTTCCCTCTCTAAGGACTGTAATGTTTTCACCATTCCGAGGAATGGATAAATGTGTTTCGTCGAGTGAGAGGTATCCACCTATTAAAGCTTGCCAATATCTTCCCAATATGATTGAGTAATTTTTTACTGGCATATCAGTTACTTGAATACTAAGGGTTGTCCTTATTTCAGGGTGTGCGCACAAAACTAAGGTCACATCCTTAATTTCACCTATGGTCGTTTGTTGTAGGCTATTATAGGAAAGCATACTTCTGGCATTTTCATTTGTACAAGACAATCCTAGCTCTTCCATAATAATCTTCAACATCACACTTGGGCCCGAACCACCATCAATGAGGAAACAATGGGTGATTTTATCCATAATCTTTACAGAAATATAAAAAGGGGGATTTTTTACAGGGTATCTAAAGTTATGTACACCTACTTTATTTACAGATGATTTCTCTTCATTCCCCTCTTCAGAGAGGTTGGCTACCACAAAATCCTTTCCTTCCATGAATTGTTTCAGATGACTCTGTTGTTCAGAGACGACAACCATGTCCAAAAGGGTGGCATCTGCTTTGATGTTGGCCAACTGATTCAGAATATTGTATTTGGGAGAGGGGAGAGGGGGAGTTGTTTCTTGATTGTCAGGAACCTTAGGAACCTAAACCGTAGCAGCTAGTGAATATGAGCTTGGGCTAGAAGAATTGTGGGGAGGATCATATTTTCCCTTGGGAGCATAGGATTTGTTCCTAGTATTGATGATCATGACATCTTATAGCTCTGCAAAATCTAGAACAACGATGGTAGTTTCTAGTCCTTTTCCAAATATCTTATCTCTATCACTCTTCCTTACCTCACATGTGGCTTCCTCATGGTGTTCCTCGCAAAATTTACACCAACTTCAAGGAAATATAGCTTTAGGTTGAAAATTATTTTCAATTGGATTCCTAAAAGGGAGTGCAGTAGAGGATGAAGCTCCAGGGGTGAGAGGGGAGATAGTTCCTTTTGGCTCATATGCTATCACATGATTATTCATATCTTGTACTAGCTATAAGAGGGAGGACATGTCTGTCTATTTAACCGATTCTCCTTGGGGAAGACCTGTTCTTTCAAGCTGTTCTTCATACTCTAAACAAGTATGCAGAGTAGAACCGTGATTATCAATGCCTTTTTCCTCAAGCCTATGACGATAGGGGGAAGGTAGTGCATTGTAATAATGCATGAAAGTGAATTGGTTATGAGGCCGAATGAGTTCAGGGATTTCATTGTATAACTTAGTGAAACGCAAGTTGAAGGACTTGATGGTCTCACCATCCTTATAGGTGATGTTATTGTACTCATGTATCTGCTCAGCTGGGCTTTTAGATTTCCCATAGGTGGATCTATACCAATAAAATAACTCCTCCCAAGTAGACAAAATCTTAGGAGGAAGGTCAAAGAAATCAACCGCAGCCTTCCCTTCCAAGGAATTGACAAATAAGCGCATGCAAGTATCGTTGTCATTGGCTCCTATATTGTGACAAGCATTAGAAAATGCCACCAGGTGTTCATTTGTAGTGACAATGTTATTTCACAAGAACCTAGGGAGATTATATTTGAATTTAGAAAGTGGACGAGTAGCAAGTGCTAGGTTAAGAGGAGAAGACACATGCCACAGTGTGGTTGTGGCATCTTCTTCAAACTGAAAAATCCCATACTTTTTAATGACTTTGTTGGGATTCGTGGTAGATTGGATAGGGATATGGTGGCTATATAAGCTACCAATCACTGACTAAGCTGAATACTGAGAGGAGGAAGCACTTCCAGTGCCACCACTAGATGCCATCTTGTGGATGATAGGTGAGGGGAAGAAAGACGAACTGGGTGAATCAGACAAAGTTCTCCTTAGAGCACTTTGTTGGGTTGATAACACAACGCTCCTTCTTACTATTTCAACAATAGGATTATTCAGGTGATAAGCCTCTTATTATTCTAGAAACACGAGAGTCTAAGGACATGAAAGTAAGGCCAAAAATGAAGGAACAAGAAGGTTACAATTGATTTCTAGGTTGTCTACGTCTAGCTTCCCAACGTTCTTGGGCACTAATATCTCATTCAATTGCTGCCCATGAATGATTAAGCTCAACATGAGTATTGGCAGTGTCTAAAATGGTGTTGAACAAATTCAAAGCAATGTTGGTCTGATCTTGAAGACCGTGCTCAATATTGGGTTGCCTTGCAATATGAACAATCATTAAGAAAATAAAACAGTCAAAGAATCAATATCAGAAAATAGATGTATTCGATGCTAATCAAGCATGAATGTTAACCAGAGAGATATTGAAGATCTCCCCAGTATGGTCGCCAAAAAAAGGTTGAGGAAAAGATATGAAATGATCTTACTCAAACATTTTCAGATCCTGTTGGGCTAAAACAAGATAGACAGGAATATCACCCTATGTTTATAGCCATCAAAACTGATATCCTAATTCACATGTATTATTTACAAGTGCTTAGGTTGTTTTTTATAATTAAAAGCTTGCTGAGAGACTCATTTTTTATGTAATTTTCTGAATATATTAGATGTTGAAACAAATATGGAGATAGAAGTAAAGAAACCAGGTCAATAATCAACACATATGAGACATAAAGAAATCCTTTATTTCATTCCAATTCATCAAAGAATCATTCTTTTTACAAAATTTCCCGAGAAAGTTTTGGACCAAAGTCAAACTTAGACGTCCCCGATGAAACATACAAAAAGACTTCAGATAGAAAATAAAAAATTGAACTTGAAAAGATGGATCAACTTGCCATAGATTGTTGTCCACTATACTATGCACAATAGCCTTTTTCAGTCATGAAAACTAATTCATAAATAGATAAGTCTACACAAACTATCAAAGATAGATCAACACCTCTGAAAAACAAGTGTCTGAATGATGCAATTCAACCTTGAATCTTGTTGTCTACAATAAGACCCTGCTATCATAAAAAATAACTAGGCTTCTAATGAATTAAGGAATGAATGAAAACTAAATTATCTCAAGAAAACTCAAGAGCAAACCTTAGTATGCTTCTCCTTCTATCCTCCTCCTGTTCCTCCCTTTCCTTTTTCCTTTAAGCAAATTAGAATTGGTTGAAGTAGTTGAACTACTTCATTAGTTAAGTTGACTAAAAACTCAACCAACTTTTTAGTTAGGGGGAAAAGTAATAAATCATAATAAGGGTTTTTAAATAAATAATAACTAGTAGGTGGGACCCCTTGTGACTCCCCTTTAGCTTTTAACAATCATAACACAACTAGTTAATTAAACAAAACATCCATCCTTGTGACTCCCATCATCACATTCATACTTGGCAATTTATCTCAATGATATTTGAAATTATCTTCAAAATATGTTACTCATATATCCAAAAATAGCATGTTGTCCAAAATTTCTGAAGTCAATTGTTCTCAACAATAAATAAATAAATAAAAACTTAAAATCCACATTTCCCACTCCGAGATGTACTCCTTCCCTTGTTGTTGTTGTCACCTTTTGATCTCTCTGAATCTACCTTTGGCTGTGTCGAGGATTTAGGCCTAATCTCATTGATAACATGAGAGAAATCATCCCTCAAATGCATCTGGGAGGACACAGAATTATCAGAGCCATTAGAGGGTGAGGAAGGGGCAACAACGGCTTTTCCTTTTTCAGGGTCATGGTGGGCCTCAGTTTTTAACCTTTTTCTAGCATGGGAAGACTGAACTTGTGAGTGGGCAGGGGCAACTTGAACAATTTGATTGATAGGTGAGGGAGCAAGTAAAGACAAATCAGGCCAGCCATGATGTTGGGAGACTGTCGGGTGGACAATCTCTATCCATCCATCATTTTTGGGAACCTCGGGTTGCAATGAGACATGAGGGGACATGAGAATACCAGGGGCTTGTGGAGCTTGGAAGGAGGCCTTTCAGGCCTAGGTTGGACCACTCCTTGCCCATTCCAATTGAAAAACCTAACCTGAAATAGCTGGCCTAACTCTTGAGATTCAACATCAAAGTGAATGGAGAATCTTGGCCTTCTAGGGCCCCAGTTCAAATTACCTCTTCCTCGGTTACCTCTGCCATGGCTACCTCGGATGAAGAAGCTCATTCCTATATGCATGATTGATTAGCAAATATTTTCTTTAACAACCATACATGACAACTCTTTTAAAAATATGAAATAAATTTTGGCTCAACAACATATAAGACTCATGCAATCCAATCCATACAATTTTTTTAACCGTTGTCAATGAGCAGGGGGTGAACAAAGATTCTAGGATATGCGAGGGGTTTGTATTGAGAGAAAAAGTGTTAAAATGAGGGGGAAACAATTATGGTTACTGCTCATAGACAACAAACAATCAACTGTAATGTAAACCAAAGAACACATCACTGTAGTCTATCCAAGAAACTGCGATTTCAAACTGTTACAATACAAAATTCCTCTTAATTATAATTAAATTTTAGGAACAGGGAGTGAAGAATGAATATGGGACGGTGAGGGGATTGCAATTAGAGAAAAGTGAAATAATTGTAGGTAAAAGGAGCAGACACTGTTCCTAAAATCAATTAAGTAATCCATCAAACAATTATGTATTTAATGCAAACAATTCAACACTAACCAAACAATTGATGTGATTAGTTGAACAATCACTCCGTGTAATTTAACCATTAATGTGTGTTAAAATTTCTCACTGTTCACATTTAAATCCCTAACACTTTTAATTAATCACAATGTCATAATACTGAAAATAATATGCTTTCCAAAACAACCTGTAAAAGAATTTTGTTTACTCTTACTTCTTCTTTTTTATATTTAAAATAGTCCCAATGAACACACTGATGGAATATCCAACAATACTGAGAGGGGGGGGGGTGAATCAATATTTCCTACTTTTTCTTTTTGCCTTCATCCATATTAATCACACATATTAATTATTAAATTAAGCAATATATGATGAACAACAAACCCTTATGAACACAAAATTTTATCGTGGAACCCAACAGGGAAAACCACCAACTCTTTTCTCATTAATAAAAAGTTCTTTTACAAAACTATTTTCAAGCTACAACTTGATGGAGAGACATTCCCCAAGTTTCTTCAACTACAACTAAAAGGATGTTTCCACACCCCATTTACTATCTACAACTGGAAGGATGCACCCACACCCTCATTCACCAGCACCAAATGGTAGGAGGCTTCGACCCCCTGTTTAGTCAGCTACAATTGACAAGGAAACAACAACTCCCTCTGTTCACCAACACCAACTGGTGGGAGGCTACAATTGACAAGGAAGCACCAACTCCCTCTGTTCACCAACACCAACTGGTGGGAGGCTTCAACCCCCTGTTTAGTCAGCTACAACTGACAAGGAATCACCAACTCCCCTGCAGGCTCTAACCTGCCCTTTCACCACCCAACCACCCTTATTTTTAGTTTATAATGCAATTCAATCTCTTTTGTACTTCACTGAATTTGACTCATGCAACCATTGTTGTAACTTCTACTTGTCTACTGCAATCTTTACTTATATGGTATTTTGTATCAAGTACTGGATTGCATAACTGATTCTCTGTCTTCTTCTGTTCTTGATCTTCATTAATACATTGACAGACATATTAGAACGAACATTTATTCATCTTGGACTCTACTCCTATTTTTGATCTTCTAATATGAACCACAGAGAACCACAAAGACACATTCTGCTCACCACTTTTTCTCGTTTATATAATCTTCAAACAGGTGTGAAGTTTAAAACATTATGTCCCTTTATTTGAACCATTGTAACTTTTCATTTAAAATGATAATCTAAAATTTAATTAATATCATTTTTCCTTTTTATTCATTATTCATGTTTTTCATGATTTAACTCTCTTTTAATCATGATTGTGTATCGATTCATTTTTTGTCATAAATTGATCACAGTCATGGATGAATTTAATCCTTTATACTCGATCCCTAATCTCTATTATATTCATAGAGACCGGATTCCGTGGAGGTGCTTCCTTCAAACCATCACATATGACCGTGCATTACAGAACCACTGACTTATCGAATATAGCGATGTATAACAATTTTTTTTTTTTAAACTTCTTATGTCATGTGACCGATGGCATAGAATCACAGGCTTAGCAATTTTGACAACGCATTACAATCTGCAATGTCAAACCTCTTTACCATATGACCAATGGAAATGACCTCACGTTTAGGTGAGATGAGCTCCTGAGTGTTTATTGTTCCAACGGTCACAATTCAATCTCATGACGAGATGGATGGCTGACGGGATTTCAACACTTTTCCCTTCGAGTCATCATGACTTCCAATATTACAAAACTCACGATCACTATATCGCCGAAACAATCAGACAGTTCATATTACCCACTGAGATGGACAATTGTTGAAATTTCGACGTTTTTCCCATCAAGTCTTCATGACCTCCAACAACTGAAAAATCCCGATTATGATATCACCGATATGATCAGACAGTTCATGTCTATTTAGCGGAGACAGATCAATGTTCTACTTTAAACTTTAAACCGATCCTCACTTTCCTTAATCTGACGGCCAATACTTGATCAGGAGTTGATATGGATGGCTGCTAGGATTTCAACATTCTTGTGATGAAGGGTCTCAACACTCCATGCCGCGATCACTGAAATAGATCTTGGCTGCACTTGCACCTTCCCTTCAAGTGACTAGGGGGCCAAGCCAGAGGAGTGCGTCGCGATTTTGCATATCACGAACTCCTGATATGAGTTGCCTCGCTCGAAGACTGTGAAACTCTGAAAATGCTTCATGATAGATCAACGATCCATAGCCTCGATGATTCAATGACTGACGGGGTTTCAACACTTTGAACTCATAGCCTCTTTACCTCACTTATCCTGTCCTTCCACATTGAGATGATTGGGCGACTGACGGGAATTGGGTTTAATCCGATGGATGTTGAGGCTCTTGAAGCATATCAACGATCAACAACTTTCCTCGATCCAATGGTCTTGATCTAATTGGGACTTCGCATTTCGCGATGTCAGATGTTAGAGCACCTCCCTTCTTCCGACTCCTGATTTCCTGATATCCAATATTTCGATATCCGCTTACGTTGGATCGACGGTCCATGACCCTCCCTGATCCAATGGTCCAGATCATATCGTGATTTCGTGTTTCACGAGTTCATGCAACACTGTCTTTGACTTTTCTGATCTGTGAGTCAGTGAAATTACAATCACTTTCCACGTGTCCTCTTGATCCAACGGATCAGATCATTTTGCTACTTTGGAGTGTTAACTAACTCTTGGGCTTATCTTCCTTGCAGCTCCACTGGATCCAATGACTGATGGGTATTCTTGAAGCAAATCCATGGTCACGATATTTCAATGGTCCTCAAGCCCACGGTCACTCAAATGACCGATGTGCGTTGTATCAGACGATCAACATGGTCAAACTCTTGATCGGACGGCTGCTGAGCTTCTCATTCTGATCGGACGATTGCTGAGGCTTCTCGCATTTTCTATGCACTGATCAACTGTTCAGTATTTTCACTGATCTCGACGACATCTCTACAATCCGTTCTTCCTTCATAACTTTTGATCATTGAATCATTTTTTATCCTATCATGATAAAAAATAGTCACGGATTTCCTCTCTATGCAATGTGTTATTCCTTCTGATCTTTTGATCTTTCGATTATTCTCTTCTCATGTTCTCTCTTTCGATATATGCACACTGTTTGACATCTCTTGCTTAACTGATATATTGTTGACATCAATGACAATCTCATTTGTCATTTAACAAAAGATCATCACATTGACTGTTGACATCAATGAGAGTCTCAGCTGTGGTTATTCATCATTAACAATATATCATCACATCGACTGTTGACATCAATAACAATATTTCCAACAATCTCCCCCTTTGTCATTGAGGTCAACCCATTAACTTCATATACAAAAACTCCCCCCATGTTGATGCTTTCCTTTTTTGAAGTTTTACTTTATATGAAGTTTTCCTTTATATGAAGTTTCTCTCCTCCTTTGACATCAATGAGAAAGGGTTTATTTTCCTATAATATTTCTGTATAAGTACTTCTCAATCCACTAGTAGCTCCTCCTGTAATCAACCATTTTCTTTCATAAACGAATGACTCCCCCTGTTAATATGCTCTCTCTCTGCTTCTGACTACTCTCTCCCTTTGTTTCTGAAAAGGTAGCTCTTTCTGACAAGGTTTCTTCCCTTGTTAATTTACTAATTGTTCTCCCCCTTTGTTTCTAAAAGGGTATCCTTTTCTGACAAGGTTTCTTCTCTTGTTATTTCTGCAGGATATCATTTTCCTCATTTTGTACATCAGAATGCTACTTCTGCGTATGTCGCTGTCTTACTGGAACACTGTCGAATTGTAGCTCATTTTATTCAAACAGCTCTTGGATTTTCCGATTGATTCTCATCGATCTCTAACTAAGATACCAATTGTTTTTATATCAACCATCTTGACATATGCACTTTCAACAATCTTATGTAACCTAAGATTGTAGCATCTGTATGCTTTCTTGGTAGAAGCATATCCAGGAAAGATACCTTCATCAGATATAGCATCAACTTTCCAATATTCTCATCAAGACTTTTGATGTAACCCTTGCTTCCAAACACTTTGAAGGATTTTACTGAATGAGTTCTTCCAAAATGGGGTTCACAAGGAGTTTTACTACTATTAATCCTGCGCTGACCTCTGTTCAATCTGAATACTAATGTGCTTATAGCTTCCCTCCAATATTAATACTAATTGATGGAATATCCATTAGATAATTGGCTTCATTGAGCATAGTCTTTGCTGCTTTCTGGACATAGATCTTTTTTTTTTTTAATTTTTCTTTTAGAAGGAGTTTCATTGTACCATTAAAATAGGATTGAAATATTTCTAAGATAATCATCACTCAATTCTTTTTTTTGTTCTACCATTGGAGATTCATCATCAACGTCATTATTATGTGCACCAATAGCTTCTTTATTCTTGTCTTGAGAATATTTCTTATTAGTAGTTTCATCCTCCAAAATCCTATCATTAACTTCATTAGTTTCAAGAACAATATTTTCCTCATCTTTCTTGTTTGCTACTTCAGATTTTATTTTCCATGTCTTCTTATTTACTCTTGTTGTCATATTGTGTGAAGCATTTCTTATTGGTTGTCTTCTTGAGTTCCATCAGTTATAGGCTTTGTGGCCATATCCACCACAATTATAGCATCTCATAGTGTAACAATGTGCAACAATATGTCCAACATGATTGCAGTTCCAACATATTATACTGTTGTTGAACCTACTGACTTGTTTTCTTCCATGATGCCTACAATCCAAGGCTTTATGACCATATTCATTATAAGAAAAACAATAATAGTTAAAGACACTCTCATACCTTCTTTGATTCATCCATGAAGGTGTCTCTCTTCTGAACTTGCTTTGAGGTGTATGAGTAGCTTCTAGATGTCTTCCTTGATCTGATCTTCTAAGTTTTGTAGTGTTTCTTTTATTATTTGAACATGAAGAACCCGAATCATACTTTCTTTCCCTTTTTATAAAAGAAAGACTTGCATCAGACCTGTCTTCACTTTTTACAAATGAAGGACTTGCATCAAGTTTCTTGAGATTACTAATTTCTTCCTTGTTGTGGCCAATACCGGTTTTGTCATATGGTGATCTCCGACTATCCAAGATCTCATCCAGGGTCATGGAGTTGTTCAAGAACTTGATTTGGGTGTCTAACTTCTCAACCTTCTTTCTAGGATTCACAACTTCTACTTCCATCTTAATACAATATTCTTCCTCTTTGTCCAACTGGTTCCTTACTACCTCTTCTCTCCTTTTGGCTTCTTCAAGTTGGATTTTAAGATTGACATAGCTTTTCGTTAGTTCTTTTAGATCTGCAAGGTTTTTGCTCGGATCATCATCTTCCTTCTTTTCTTCTTTTGCTTGACTGATTTCATTTTTCAGTCTCTTGATCTCCTCTTATTTCTCTTCTAACTGAATGTCCTGTTCATATATTATCTTTTTACTATCCTTGAGCATTTCCTTTATTTCCAAGACATGCTTTTGACTCTTTTCAAGAAATTATTGAGTGTAGTCATGAAGATAGCTATAGTCTGATTCATTATGGTGATAGAGGTATTCAGAGAGACTCCAATCAACCTTTTCTTTGGTCTTTGATAGTTTTTTTTTTCTTTTTCCATGGGATAGATGCTAACAGAACATTTTGTTATTGTATTTGAATCTTCTCCTCTACTTGCAAGGGATAATTCAATATCAACATTATTTCAATCGAAATATTGTGGAGAGTCTTTACCTTTATTGATGGCTGAGTCTTCTCTTTTGATTTGATACATCTTCTTGGGAGGATGAGCAGATTCTTTGGAGGTATCATCACTAGACATGTCATCTTCAACCTCAATCTGAGTAATAGGAATTGATCCTTTAATTATGTGTGCGTGGTCATATCCAAGGCCATATTTGTTCGAGGGAGATTTTGTAGACTGAGAACTTTATTAAGGGCTTTGGTCCCTTTCTTTAATTTTTCAACAGTCTTAAGTTGAGCCTTTAGTTGTTTACACCTTTGTTTATATTTTCTCAGTTCATCCAAATAAATTTCAAGCTCAGCTTCCATATTGACTTCTGCTTCAATGTCTGAGTATTCTTCAAAAGAATCTTCATCACTAGAATTGTTGTAGACTAAACTTTGTTCTGATTGAAATGCTTGATTTGACTTCTCATCTGAGTAGAGGTCTTTTAATTTTTCCCAGAGCTCTTTTTCAGAGTTACATTCACCTATCTTTTCTTTGATATCATCGGGTAATCCATCAAGGATTGTATTCATTGCCATTGAGTTAATTTTCTTGGCTTTATTTTGAGCTGGAGTCCTTACTCTATTTGGTGGGAAATAATCAGTGATCACTGAATTCCATACATCATGTCCCAATGCCTTCAGATGACTTTCCATTCTTATACTCCAAAATATGTATTCTTCTTTTCTAAGTATTGGAGTTCC
>ML815591.1:28206-41675 GCA_009831015.1 Picea engelmannii
TTACCTTCATCCATATTAAGCACAGATATTAATTATTAAATTAAGCAATATATGATGAACAACAAACCCTTATGAACACAAGATTTTATCGTGGAACCCAATAGGGAAAACCACCAACTCTTTTCTCATTAATAAAAAGTTCTTTTACAAAACTATTTTCAAGCTACAACTTGATAGAGAGACATTCCCCAAGTTTATTCAACTACAACCAAAAGGATTTTTCCACACCCCATTTACCAGCTACAACTGGAAGGATGCACCCACACCCTCATTCACTAGGACCAACTGGTAGGAGGCTTCGACCCCTTGTTTAGTCAACTACAACTGACAAGGAAGCACCAACTCCCTTTGTTCACCAGCACCAACTGGTGGGAGGCTACAACCCCCTGTTTAGTCAGCTACAACTGACAAGGAAGCACCGACTCCCTCTGTTCACCAACACCAACTGGTGGGAGGCTTCAACCCCCTTTTTAGTCAGCTACAACTGACAAGGAAGCACCAACTCCCCTGCAGGCTCCAACCTGCCCTTGCACCACCCAACCACCCTTATTTTTAGTTTATAATGCCATTCAATCTCTTCTGTACTTCACTGAATTTGACTCATGCAACCATTGTTGTAACTTCTACTTGTTTGCTGCAATCTTTGCTTATATGGTCTTTTGTATCAAGTACTGGATTGCATATCTGCTTCTCTGTCTTCTTCTGTTCTTGATCTTCATTAAGACATTGACAGGAATATTAGAATGAACATTTCTTCATCTTGGACTCTGCTCCTATTTTTTATCTTCTAATATGAACCACAGAGACACATTCTTCTCACCACTTTTTCTCGTTTATATAATCTTCAAACATGTGTGAAATTTAAAACATCATGTCCCTTTATTTTATTTTTTTTAAGTAAAAAGGATGGGACCTGTTATATTAGCATAAGAAAAATACAGTAACCATTTGTGATGCCAGATGTCCCGCCTAAATAGGAAACCGGGACAGCTGGGCATCCCTTGCCATGTGTTACCCAGCTGACAAAATTCACAAAATTAACAGTGTGTCGTCCTGCCCAAAGGAAACCAGGACTATTAGACATGAAGTTGAAACTGTATGTCATGAACTAGTTCTAAGAAAACTAAGAGCTAACCGGCCCGAAGCCTAAATTATAATAGAAAAAGCAAATTCTAACCATGAGCATCATTTAACCTTTGAGCCTGCATGCTTGTCCTCATCCTCGTGCTGTCGCCACCCTGTTGGAAACGCATAAGTCTGCGCACACGTTGGGCATTGCCTCTTTGGAAGAGCTCTGGAGTGAGCCGCGAAGGCAGGTCGAGTCTCTGGTCAATTCGTGCGAGGCGAAAGATCTGATCATCCAACAGACTCCTCAACTCAAAAATGAGAGTGAGGTACCTCGAGTCAGTGAAGAGTGGCTGCTCCTGCCTGTGGCTATCGATTGATACCGGGGGAATGGTCTCGGCTGCTTCATGATGCGTGTGCGCCTGCTGATTGTGTGCTTGTAGCGATGCCTCCATGGGTGGTTCAGGAGGAATATCCTCTTCGACATAGCAGGTGGTGTAAGGCTCCTCTAGGCTGGTGGTGCTGGGGCCAGGCAGAATGCTCACAGGCGGAGGCTTGCTATCTGAACCAAACTCCGAAGGTGGGTTCCAGTTATCTGGCACTGTGAACAGAGTGTGCTTGGGGAAGCTCTCCAAGCCATCCTCCGGGATAACTTCTTCCACGTACGCCATTGGAGGCATTCGTGGTGTCGTGCGCCTTCAAATGGCTGCCATTGTTATTGCCTTCTTGAATTTCTTTTTCCTCTGGTGTCGTGATTCGGCCGTATACCAGGAAGCTCCCCTACACGGCTTCCCTCTCGCTTTGGGCATGGTGGGGGTCCGGCAAATTACCAGGGTTCTTTCCAAATGGGTCGCTTTGCTCCAGAACTTCGACGAGGCCTCAGAGTGTTGCTTCTGTTCCAGTGGAGTGGAGGAAATTCTGTTGCAATGCTACTGTTCCAGTGGAGCGGAGGCTGCAAAGAGTGACTTGCGCTTTGCTTTGTCGACTTGGGTGATAAGGATGAGGGCTAACATGACCGCCATGGCCATTAAAACCTGCTGGTGAGTGCGCTGATGGCTGGTACCCTTCCCTTGCGTGAGGGGGCTCATCGCTTGAATGCGCCTGCTCTGATCCATGGCAAGTTAAAGTCAGAGGGGATAATGGCCAGTAGATGCATTAATATTGCATCCCGGCCTGATCCCACGTGGCTCAATCGCGTGACGTGTCACCCCATCCGGGGATCATGTCCCTTTATTTGAACCATTGTACCTTTTCAAAATGATAATCTAAACTTTAATTAATATCATTTTTCCTTTTTATTCATTATTCATGTTTTTCATGATTTAACTCTCTTTTAATCATGATTGTGTATCGGTTCATTTTTTCCATAAATTGATCACAGTCATGGATCAATTTAATCCTTTATACTCGATCCCTAATCTCTGTTATATTCATAGAGACCAGATTTTGTGGAGGCACTTCCTTCAAACCATCACATATGACCGTGCGTTACAGAACCACAGACTTATCGAATATAGCGATGTATAATAGTTTCTTTTTTTAAAAAACTTCTTATGTCATATGACCGATTGCATAGAACCACATGCTTAGCAATTTCAAAAACTCATTACAATCTACAATGTCAAAGCTCTTTACCATATGACCAATGGCGGTGACCTCGCGTTTAGGCGAGATGAGCTCTTGATCGTTTATCGTTCCAACGGTCACGATTCAATCTCCTGATGAGATGGATGGCTAACGGGATTTTGACACTTTTCCCTTCGAGTCATCATGACTTCTAATATTACAAAACTCATGATCATGATATCGCCGAAACAATCGGACGGTTCATATTACCCACTGAGATGGACGGTTGTCGGAATTTCGACGTTTTTCCCATCGAGACTTCATGACCTCCAACAGCTCAAAAATCCTGATTATGATATCACCGATATGATCAGACGGTTCACGTCTATTTAGCAGATATATATCAACGGTCTACTTTAAACTTTAAACTGATCCTTAATTTCCTTAATTTGATGGCTAGGACTTGATCAGGCGTTGAGATGGATGGCTTCTAGGATTTTGACATTGTTGTCATGAAGGGTCTCAACACTCCATGCCACGATCACCGAAATATAGCTTGGCTGCACTAGCTCCTTCCCTTCTCTTGACCACTATCTATGACCAAGGGCCAATCCAGAGGAGTGCATCGTGATTTCTCATATCGCGAACTCCTTATATGAGTTTCCTCACTCGAAGACCATGAAACTCCGAAAATGATTCATGATAGATCAACGATCCATATCCTCGGTGATCCGACGACTGACGAGATTTCAACACTTTGAAATCACAACCTCTTTTCCTCACTTATCATATCCTTCCACATTGAGATGATCTGATGACTGATGATAATCAGGTTTAATTCGACGACTGCTGAGGCTCTCAAAGCAGATCAACGGTTGACAACTTTCCTTGATCCAATGGTCTGAATCTAATCGGGACTTCACATTTCGCGATGTCGGGGGTTAGAGCACCTCCCTTCTTCTGAATCCAGGCTTTCCCAATATCCGATATTCCGATATCTTCTTACGTTGGATCAACGTTCCACGACCCTCCATGATCCAATGGTCCAGATCATGTCACGATTTCGCATTTCGTGAGTTCATGCAACACTGTCTTTGACTTTCCTGATCTGTGAGTCAGTGAAATTCCAATCACTTTCCATGTGTCCTCTTGATCCAACAGATGAGATCATTTTGCTACTTTGGAGTGTTAACTAACTCCTGGGCTTATCCTCCTTGCAGCGCCACTGGATCCAACTACTGATGGGTATTCTTGAAGCAAATCAACGGTCACGATCTTTCAATGGTCCTCAAGCCTACGGTCACTCAAATGATCAATGTGTGTTGTATCAGACGATCAACATGGTCAAACTCTTGATCGAACGACTGCTAAGTTTCTCATTCTGATCAAACGGCTATTGAGGATTCTCACATTTTCTGTGCACTGATCAACTGTTGAGTATTTTCATTGATCCTGATGACATCTCTACAATCCGTTCTTCCTTCAGAACTTTTGATCATTGAATCATTGTTGATCCTATCGTGATCAACAATAGTCACGGATTTCCTCTCTGTGCAATGTGATATTACTTTTGAGCTTTTAATATTTCGATCATTCACTTCTCCTGTTCTCTCTTTCGATCTCTGCACACTGTTTGACATCTCTTGCTTAACTGATATATTGTTGACGTCAATGACAATCTCATTTTTCATTTAACAACAGATCATCACATTGACTGTTGACATCAATGATAATCTCAGCTGTGGTTATTCATCATTAACAATAGATCATCACATCAACTGTTGACATCAATGACAATATTTACAATACACACAGTCATTTGTATTGACTCTGTTCAGCATCCAAACCATCAACCACTGTCCACATATTAATTCTTCAAAACAAACACATGCACAAGTTCTTTTAAAATCGTGCCTGATTCCATTCCTCTAATCAATTTAACATTTAAATTGTAATGACACCATACTGTTATAAAACCCATGCCCATCTCTGATACAATGCACAATATCCATAAAACATACACAACATACAACCAAGTCACAACTATCACGATTTTCAAATTGCAATACTCCCGATTGGTAATCAAAACACAAAGTAATAGCAATCATTTATTCAACTTATACCATGTTGTAGGAAGCCCACATAGACCAACTCATAATGCAAGACGCATCACTGTGACTTAATCAACCATAGTGTTGGGTTAACAATCCAATTGCAACAACACAAGAGGCAACGATTATGTATCCAATTTCGTTTCTCAAACCAACCAATTAAATATGCCGAGCTATCAATTCAATTGTCATCATAAACAATGCAACGACTATCTATCCACAATAAATACCACTATCAATGCTATTAACAGAGACGAACCAATAATCACCACTGTCGACGCTACTTCACCAACCCATAACAGTCCACGATATAGCTGACTGGTTCATTATCAAAATGACTTTGAATAATCAAGGGTGGGTTCTGAGTAATCAAGGTTCACTCTGTGGAAACAACACAGGGAGAACGGTGTCGACCACCAACAACAGGTGAGAACCCTTTGAGACAACACAGTGGACACACAGGCCACATAACCAATGGCTTGCAAGACAAGGTGACAACTTACCAGGTAGGAGAGATCACGAACATAGGAGAATAAGCTTCTTACTGGCCTATAATAACCCGAGAATACATAGGGCATAACCCTCGTGGTTTTCCCCAATCAACCCGAATAAGACTAATATGAAAATAGAGCCATGAAATAGCAACCAAACCTAAAGCGATCCCCTTGGAATAATAGCCATTATAACCAACTGCGCGGACACTAATATCATAACGATCCCACAACCAGGTGAAATGATATGTAATGACACAAGGTGGTTCAAAATCAAACCCAACAACCCCATAACAACAAATACGATTGGGCAAGGTGACAAGAACTGCGTGGAGACAACCAACAAGTCTGGACTGGAAAAACCCTCCAACAAAAACCCATAAGGACAACATAGAGCCTTCATGGCTTCCACTACTCAGAATAATCAATGAAACTATGACTTCAACCATCATTTTCATTTGCAACAAAAAATACACCAACAACCATTCCAGAGAAATATCACAAGTTTACATAGTTTCCAATCTCAAGAAAAGCACAAACCCATACATCACGGAGATAATATCTATTTCATAACCAGAGTGAGTTCATGGATGGCGAAAAAGACATACCTCTAACAAAAAATCCTTAAAAATATGAGCTTGGTCGAGAAGTTCTTCCCTTGCCTGAAAATCAGAGCTTAACCACAACAAACAATAATAGAACAATAGCCAAGCTAGGGTGACGACCAGTGGGAGAGGTATGGAGTAACGTGCTGTAAATGCACGTCGCTTCCATCCTTTACTCATTCAATTACATAGTACACGCCAACCAACCATCCATTAATCCATTCAATTAATCCATGCATCGAAACCAACATCCATTACTTGCCAAATGTGCCACCCTATATCATATTAACCATTTCCAAACATACCATAACACATATCAAATGTGCTTTCATATAACTCAATAAATCGTATAGCCACTACAATGGTTAGTTAGTACCAATCACCATTTCTTTAATTTCAATGCATGTAGTGTAGCATAGTAGCATAGTTTAGAGTTTAGTTTCTTCCTTAGAGTTTTCCATAGGTCTCTTTTCACTTTCTCTTATTTCATGTTACTAACATGTGTCTTGTGCAGGTGTCACAAGTAATGAATCAAGGAGAAAATAGCAAGGTAAAAATGGATAACATGAGCTATCATGACATGAAATTAGAGCCTAGAGCAACATAACCCACATATAACATGCATTATCCATTTGCCATTATGTCACAAATAAAACCAAGATTTCATCAATCGTGTAGAACCTTGTAAGCAATGATGAACAATAGTATAAACATTAAATAATAACCAGACCTGATCCTCCAATCTACAAGGGGGTCCCACCTACTAGTATTATTTATATCGTTAGATTATGATAATAGGCCTTAGCAATACTTTGTGGGTGAAATCCTCGTTGCAATTTTTATCGTCAACAGCGGGCTCAAAAGCAGTGTGGGTCCAAACCACCTTCGACAGCCCCACATTCATGTGCTTATAAAATGACAAATCCGAGTGAAGAATGTGGCCACCCCCTAGGAATTAAGCCTTGTTGCGATCCCAAGAAAAAAAGCATTTAATGCAAAAGGAGTGGTGGTTGAAACCTTGACTCACTCCATAAATAGAAGGCATGGAGGGTCTGGTCGTGGAGACAGAACTGTTAGCCTAAGGTACCACGATGGACGAATTCTTCTTGCAGGCCCATACTGAGCCAAGTTTGCATCTGACAGGAGGAAAAACACACATTCTGACATAAGGCTGCACAAACGTAAAGATTTGAATGGGATGGCCAGATCACATCCCTAACAGTGGTGAACTAAGCCGATTATAAATAGATCAATTCTAGATTTTGTTAAGGTCGTCAACTGGTTCAACAGAGCTCCCTATTTTGTAATATTTTGATAACAGAGTTGTTCTTTGGTTTTGTATGAGACTTGAGACTTTCACATTAATAGAAGTCAATTTCTTTCATCATCTTGTTTAATCTGTGTTGAAACACTCGTACATGGAGGATCCAGATGAGGGTTGCAGTCGTATTGTAATATAGGTTTGATTACAATATTGTTGTGACCAATTTCAGTCAGTAATTTCTTTGTTATCTTGTTTCTTCTTATGATCAAATGCTCGTGCATGGAGGATCCAGATGAGTTGTTGTAGTCACATAGTAATGTAGGTTTGATTATTATGTTACTGTGATATATTTCAACATCTGAAACTTAAGTCCAAGAGTGCTCTTGTGCCTGAGTTTTTCTTCACCAAGCTGCTTGAAAGTCGGATGCCCATTGCAGACTTGTTCACCTCTCTCACTAAGTCTTCCCTCTGCTCACCTTTAACCTCAAACCATTGACTGAAGTTAACAAGGACCTCATTTCCCTATGCATTGTTTGTCCAGTTTTTGTGTTAAAACATTCTTGTACTGAGTTTTTTCCATTTGACCTCCTTTCATAAACCTACCTCCACAAACATTTTGATGGGTACTGGACTTATCCTCTCGCAGTCTGAGGGTAACTCTCAGTGCTAAAAAAAGAAGCATGTTTTTCAAGGATTTCAAAAGAGTCATCAATACTAATCAAGAAAGGAACTACACATGGTTTATTTAGCTCTACCTCAGACTGTGACTCTTAGTCTATTTCTTGAGATGTGTCTAGTTATTCCTAGTGAGAAGGATCAATGGATGATGCTTCTAGGAATCCTCCTTGGTTTCTAGATGCCTGTATTTCATCTTGATTTGATTAAAAAAGTGTGCATGCATTTGCACTGTCATGATCACATCCATAACTGGTGAAGTTTCCATGGTCACAAGATGGTATTATCACCATCTCATTCATAGAGCCTTCCCCTGTCTGCATCTTCATGGATTGCAACTTCTCTTGCAACCTTTGGTTCTCTTCCTCTGCAACATGCAACAATGTATTTAATCCAACATTCTTTGCTTGAAGGATTTGGTTGAGCTCTTGAATCTCATCGAACTACAATTGTTTTGGTGACCTTTCCATCCTCAACTTCAACACCTGCAATCGGTATCAAGCTTGCTCTGATACCACATGATCTGAACCCAGGGGTGATTAGTTTCCAATAATTGATTGATTATGTCACTCCTTCAAAGGGTCAACTATAGATCGTTTTACTTGAGTAATTTTCAATTAAAGTTATAGTTGAAGTCTTTATAAGATTGAATCTGAAGTGAATGAAAACCCCTTTAGTTTCCTTATGTGTTGTATGTCATGCTTGCATTTAATATTATATGTGCGTAAATTTCATGAAAAAGAAACATAAGAACATAATACACATAATGGGTATGAAATTTCCCTTGATAATGGAGTTTACCCAATGTGGGCTACATCTCCAGGTCATGCTCCAAAGCCTGGCTTCTTTATTCTCCTCGCTGTAATGGTGTCTCTCCTTTACAAAATGTAAGGACAAAGTCCCTTTTCAGTGACGACAACAAGAGATCGGAATGTGATCATGAATGTATACAAGCTTCACAAGTTCTCATTCTCATGAGGCATCCATGATGCTGACATGGACATCATTCCCACATACTCAATACATAAAAAAAGGAAGAATAAAATATGACCCCCATCATCATGGAGCCATAAAGTGCCTTAGATCTGCTGCTCAGATTCAAGCATATATATATGCAGCCCATACAAAGATCCCGAAACTATGAGATTTAGAACTGCTTCATTGGCCACTTATCACGCAAGTGCCACAATTTCTTTGTCACATGTAACTAATTGGTTTGATGTGGAAGAAGAGAATAAAAGAAGAGATAGAAGGAATAGGTTGATCTTGCTTACTTGCTGCAACCCCTCCATGCTCTTTCAGACCTATAACAAGCATGCTATGATGAAACATTTAATGACAAAACAACATAATGAAAAACATGCTTACATTGGCTTCTCCAAAACTTAGCTTGCTGATCTGAAGCTCTGCTGCAAAAACAGACCTCGCCATTGGATTCGCGTCGCCAAATTACATAAAAATGACTGTCAAATCATCTCCATCGAACACAGGCACCTTCAGGCCTCCTCTAGACCTCTGTCTTGATTTGTGGGCAACCCTGTGCAATTAATGCACTAACATCTACATAGAAAACCATGCTCGGTACTGACCTGGGCAGACTGACGCGCTCCTCCTCCCCGTGCATTGGCGAAATGAGGTTTTTAAATAACTAGTTGGGTGGATGTTCCAACAAAGGTCGTTGGCCGAGTTGGTTGGCGACGCTAATGTTAAGGTGTTACATGTGGGGGAGGTCCCGGGGTCAAACATGCAGGCCTCCCCTTTTGGGTCTTGGTTACAACCTCCGCTATATTGGGTGGTTAGCTTCTAAACTTGGTGGATGCGCCAGATATGGCGGGACCTCTGTTAGATTTGGCGTGGGCCCGTTTTACATATATTTTTTGGTTTTTGGTCACGGGCCCTCATTGGGAATTTTGGGGGTGCCACATGGTGCCCATCTATTTGCCCATTGTTGTCTAATCATCTGCCATGCGGTCATGATGTCACTTGCCTATTGACCCAGTCGTACACCACCACATGGCGCTTCTAGAGGAAGCCACAAGTTTGTATGATTTGCACAGTCACCTACCATGTGTCTATATGGATGACACATCATCCTGCCACATAACTGTATGGACTGACACATCACTATGCATACTGCCACATCAGCTTGTCGCATCGGCCTGCCACATCATTGTACAGATTGCCATGTGGCATGATCCAATTGGTCCACGGATCTACCCAAAAAAACCAAAACTAGGTGACACGTGGCAACCTCTGGTGCTGCCACATCATCATTCCATGTGTCTCGTTCATTCTCTTGCCACATGTGTTGTATGAATGCTGACATCAACAGTACAGATGCTGACTCATCCCCTGCTGACTAGGCTATGTTGACCAAACTTTGACCATGAATATCTTTTGATCAGTAACTCTGTTTGATGAGTCGTTTGCGTTGTTGGAAAGCTTGCATTGCAATCTTCGCGATAATATCATTTCCACTAATTTTTGGGAACTTTGAATTTTTCCCATTCTTTATCTGTTGAGGCCATTTTGAGCCTCATGGGACACTTCTGAAACTTCTGTGATGTTCCCTAGATCCATTCGGATCATAAAGCTAGGAAAGTGGAGTTAGTGCTACCTCCCACTTTGGATTTTTGTTGGAAATCTTTAATATTTCTCAGCAAATTAGTCTTGATTATTTCCCAGCATGTTCTATAAAAATGGATTGAGAAGCCATCTGGCCCTGGAGCTTTGTCGGGCTCCATGGACCAAATAACATTGTAGATTTCTTCTTCTATAAAAGGCTTCAGGAGGGCCGAGTTATCTTCTTTGCTTACAATAAAGGGGATGTGTGAGAGGAAGTCGGAGGTAACCTCCTCACATCCAACACCGTATTCTTTGTAAAGGTTCTAAAAATGAGTTTCTACTGCCGCTTTAAGCTGATCAAAACCTTTGTGAATCGACCCATGTGTAGAGGTAATTTCAGAAATGTGGTTTCGGGAAAGTCGGGATCTGTATTGCCGATGGAAGAAAGAGGTATTTCGGTCTCTAGATTTTAGCCACAAGCTACGAGACTTAAGCCTCCAATACTCTTCTTCTTGGCAGAAAGCACGAAAGGATTTGATTTGAGTAGCTTGTTCCTTCTCTATTTCTAAACTGGTGATATCCTGGCTCTCCATTTCCATTTGCAGATCTGAAAGCTGTTGAACAGTCTCTCATCTATGACTAGAGGGAGTATTATTGGGTTGTTTAATCTAGGATTTCAAATCATGCTTCGTTGCCTTTACTTTATGCTCCCACACGAAACTTGGAGACCCTGTAACTAGTATTGACCAGGACATTAGGACAATTTCCAAGAAACCTTCCTTTTCTGTCCAAAGTGGGATGAAGCGGAATGGTATTGGGCCCAATTTTTCTTCCTCTTCCAAATGTAAGAGAATGGGTTTGTGATCGGAAGTTAGTTTTGGGGGAATTTTGGTAGAGATTAACCTCCTTTCCTGCAGGAATGAACTCTGGAATAGGAACCGATCCAAGCGAGTTGAGATGTGATCTGCCCCAACTTTATTGTTTTTCCAGGTGTAGAGTCCTTTCAAAGGCTTGAAATCAAGGAGATTCCACTAATGAACTAGTTCCTCAAAAAAGGGTAGCATTTGGTCCCTACCACTGTTTCCACCTCTCTTTTCTTTTGGTTCGAAAAAAAAATTAAGATCTCCGTCTAAAATGATGTTTGTTGGGGAGTGGATTTCTAAAAAATCTGATAAAGATTGCCAACAATCTTTCTTCTCAGAATAGAGGACAAGAACATAAATATTGAAGAGTGAGAAGGTAATCTTACTTGAAGAATGTCGAAGTTCGGTGAAAATCCAATGTTGAGTCTCAAAAGAGATTTCTAGATGAAACTTGTCCTCTGCCCACAGAGTTGCAAGACCACCTGAAGAGCCCCTTGCACTAATGGATTTCCCTGCATTTTTCTTCCATTTCAGATTGTTGATTTCTAGAAGGTTTTCCCCTTCAATTTTAGTGTCTTGGAGCATGAGGATCTTGGGAGATTCAATTTTCAAAATGTCTTTGATTGCTTCGGCCTTCGATGGATTCCCTAAGCCTATGTAATTTGAAGAGACTACACACATTATTTACTAGGAATGGAGTGGGTGGGACCTCCCTTGGGGGGCCTAGTTCTGGTATTTCTTCCGATGGACATTTCAATAGTGGATTGGCTTCCTTGCATTTTTTGCCTCTCCGCTTCTTCTTCTCTAGCTTCCTTATGTGATTTCCTCCCTGCTCTTTTTTGGGGCCTCTAAATCCTATTCTTCTGAGGATCCAGAGGTTTCCAATGGTTTATTTTTTGTCATTTTTGCATAGGAGGGGGAGGAGGAGTTTCCTAATGGGGAACCGGTTTGGGTTTCCTCTACATTGTCTTTCTTCACTACGGGAGGAAGGATTTGCTGCTTGATTTCCTCGATCATTGGTTCTGGATTTTCTGATGGTGTGCTGAGGATTTCAAAAGGTTTTTTAGAAGCTTCTACTCTTGAAGGGGATGAACTCCCTTCCCCTTGAACCTTCTCTGTGGTGGAATCTCTGTTAGAATATTTAGACACTTAGGAGTTAGTTAAGATCTACTTGGTCTAATATGTCGTTAGGTAAAAGTGTGTTTCTTTAGTATGCATTAGTATGCATTTGTAGTTAGGAAATATGACGGTCACGATATGTTCCCGACATAGAATGATCTGACGATTCATACTCTCCTTGATCTTAACAACCATTGATCTATGGCTTAGCACCCAATTGGTCCATGATCTCTATTTAAAGAGCATGGAGGGTCATTTGACGATAATCGATTGTGAGAAACTCTCTTGTAAAATCTCTCTGTAATCTTTTTTTTTGCATTAATAAACTGCTCCAAGTGGCCGTGTTGGCTGGGGCTGTGGATGTTTCCCCGTAGGGGTTTTACCAGGTGAAAACATCGGTGTGTTGATCTTTGATATGGTTTTGTGAGTCGTTACTGAAGATGTTTGTCCTTTGTTGGAATACCTGTGTTGTCGAACATGGTATCAGAGCCTGTTTGAAGACCCGCTCCTGTTGTAGATCGAGATCGTGAAGCCGAGTTGCCTCATCTCCATTTTCTGGCATTTCCGTACATTTCTGGGCTAAGAGGATTGTTCCATTGCGTTCGGAGCACTCGTTTAATTCAGGAACACTTTTTGTTTCACTCGAAAAGGTTTATGTTTTCCCAAGATACGACCATTACAGTCAGATCCGGAGGTATAAAGCCTAAATACACATTTTTTAAATTTATGCAAAGTTTTATTTTATTTTATTTCAGTTTGTATTTTTTATTTCCGGGTTGCTACTCTTTTAGATCTACGTATTCTCTTTGCCCCACACCCTATGCGATCTTGGAAAATCAGAAACAGATAGGAAAATGTGCATCTTCCAGGTAAGCTAACCGAGATCTAACCCTTGTTGTCATCGAGAAGCGAAATTTTTTTCTTGTGTGAAAATAGTTTTTTTTAGCATACTCTCCAAGGCCATCTTCCACAACAACAATAAAAACACCCCCAATCCTCCTACTGAACATTACAATATGTTTTGCTAGACCATTTGGTTAAAACTTGCCTTATTAAGTAAGAGGTCTTGAGTTCAAGTCTCTCTTTTGTTACCTTTTTTGAAAAAGTTCATGCTAAAAATTGTAAAGTGCATTTCACTTCAAGTA
>ML815591.1:45517-57974 GCA_009831015.1 Picea engelmannii
TCGTTAGGTAAAAGTGTGTTTCTTAGTGTGTTTCTTTAGTATGCATTAGTATGCATTTGTAGTTAGGAAATCCGATGGTCACGATATGTTCCCGACATAGAGTGATCCAATGGTTCATACTCTCCTCAATCTTAACGGTCGTTGATCCATGGCTTAACACCCGATTGGTCCATGATCTCTATTTAAAGAGCATGGAGGGTCATTTGCCGATAATCGATTGTGAAAAACTCTCTTGTAAAATCTCTCTGTAATATTTTTCTTTACATTAATAAAATGATCCAAGTGGCCGCGTTGGTTGGGGTCATGGATGTTTCCCTGTAGGGGTTTCACCACGTGAAAACATCGGTGTGTTGATCTTTGATCTGGTTATGTGAGTGGTTACTGAAGGTGTTCGTCCTCTGTTGGAATACCTGTGTTGTCAAACAAGCTCCAGTCCCCATTGGCGCCCCTTTCCCTTTGGATCTACTCTTTTTATTTGTCGGGGCTTCTTTCTGAACCTGTGTCCATTGTTCTCCTTTCAAATTCTCCACCTCTTCCTAAACCTTCTTTTTTCAATGTCGTGCAAGGTGTCCATAGCCATGACAATGTATGCATTTAAATGGAAGTTGTTCATAGTCCAATTATTGGATGTGGGACCAGTTTGCGACCGTTAGTTGAATGGATTCCAGGAGCCCTACTTCCAAGTCAACCTCAATGCATATTATTTCATAGGAATACTGATCCTTTCTCTCTGCTCGGTCAATATATTTTCCAAGGGTGTTGCCAATGGATTCTAATGACTTCGGATTCTAGCAATGCAAAGGTAAATGAGGGAGACACACCCAAACTAGCACTGTCGATGGCACATCTTGTGTTGGATCAAAGTCAGGTGTCCATTTGTTCAAGTATAGATCATGAGGACCCATAAAATATGGTATGTTCCTAAAAATGAGGTTTATATCTTGTACATTTTCAAAGACAAATGTAAAGAAACTCCTACCAAGAAGATGGCTTTTGATACCTTCCTTGACTAAAGGACTCTAGTTCTTGTGCACCCACACATCTACAACTTTTAGGGAGGGCCATGGGCCTGTGAACTATCCAATGAGCCCCAGGTCGGCTAAGTTCAACACATACCAGTAATATTCTTCTACAGGGAGGGCGATTGTAGGGATATTGTCAAGATTTTTAACAAATTTCTGTTGAGCTTCTGTTGTTGGGTGTTTGCAGCTGGCCGCAAGAAATTTCTTGAAGGCCGCGATCTCTGGAGGAAGGGGGGGGAGCCTCGGGGCCCCCTCCTTGGGCCATGGAGGTGGTATCTAGTTTTCTGAAAGCAGGGGCACACCAGAGCAGTCGCGCCAAGTCAGGATAATATGGTTTTCAATTTTTTTAAGAAAGAACTATCTTTTTATATTTGTTACAAATGAAAGTTAGTGATTGTTACCATACCTTATATTATTTATGTATGTTGGTCATTGGAACAACTTTCAATATGTCCTCTCTCCTCAATTTTAAGATGTTGGATCTTAGAAACCACATGAAAAAATAAAGGGAAATGTGAGATATGTGTATTTGGTCTCAAATTGACAATGAAGAATGACCACATCCAGAGGTTTCAAAAGTCAATTGAAACAAGAGTCATTTTTAGATAATTAGACCAATTTGGATATAGTGGTGTAAACAATTAGTGCCAGGAATCAAGATGCATTGATTTACAAATTTTAAGAAAGCTTCATGAACCATCAAACAAACATTGATCTAAGGAGAAGCAGTGGTAGGATTTTAGATTTTGAAAAACATGTTTCATAAGTTTCACATACATATTTAACATCTACAATATCTTTCAAAACAGAGTCTAGGATCACATATTATATGCCCTCTAGTGAGAGAGTTAGGATCTTATATGAACCTAGACATAAATCATGTAAGACAACACAAATTTATATGTTTATAATAATTTTTTGCCATTGTTTAAGGGTGATGTTATTTTAAGGGGACTTCCATCTATAAGCATTTATCGTCAATCCACCTCCAATAAAAATATGCCACCTTGATCCACTTTTCGTATGTGTCATCAAATCATCCACCTATCCTCTGAGCCTAGCCAGTTGTTGGCCCTCCCAATTTTGTCATACTTACCAATACTATAGCACTAAAGGCCTATGTAATCATATGAGTCTCCCAAATACTCTAAGCAACAATAGGGGGAATTCTATGAGGGATCTGATGAATATATTATCCTGGACTCTATGTATAGATAATTTTGGGGATTTGATCCATGTACCTACATGTCGCATTGTAAGGTTTGTGGATTCTCGAATTTTCCCTGAGACTATTAAAGACTGATTCTATATTAGTACCCTCAGAGAGCCTATTAACTAGTTCTTCACAAGGAAAATCCATGGTGAGGGATGGAAGGTGCATACTCCATCGAATTTATTACAAGTGAATTATAGAGTTTATTATGTCATAAAAAACTAACACTTACAATGGGTATGAATCAAGTGTTTTTTTTTGTCTTTCAAGACCTCCTCATGATGTCGTTTCTTATCCCTATTACTTATTGGAAAGAAAAGTAGCATCACATCCTTGATTTATTCTTTAAAGGGAGAGGTTCTCTAGCAATTTTGTCAATTGTTAGAGGCTTTGTGAAGCATGCCAACTGTCCCTTGTAAAACCCTAGTAGATATAGTCACATCGATGTCCACATGTAATATTATGTGTCGCATGACTCACTGTTTGCATGGTTCACGCTTCAAATCTACAAATAGCCACAATCACTTCTCTAATTTAACAAGCTCTCCTTAAATATCTTCACCTACATTTCTCTTCTCCATAGTTGTTTGGGTAAATTTCTCATAGTCTATGTTGGCTCTATTAGATGACATAAGGAGGGTTTTGGTTGCAAGAGGAACACCATCGATTTCCATGCAAAAGGGATCTCATTTTCAGGATATGTTAGCTAGCCAAGTGCCATGTTGCTAAAAATATTGTCATTTTAGAGGTTGTATGTATAAATTCCCCTAACCATCTTAAGTTTAGTCATCGTTCCATTGAAGTGTCTTGAATATCTAATGTCCTACGAGAATATCCAGTTTATTTATCTTTTTTACATTTTTGTTTTCTTTTGCTAAAGTTGATCAAGGCAACTTGTATGGCCTAAATAAAAAATTTGGTTGCTCCTTATATATATATATATATATATATATATATATAAGACTAACTGAAAATATATATGGTTGGCTTATATAAATTCCAAAATAATGATTTAAATCACACTCTTATCCACTTCCATTGCTTTCCACAAAGCCATATGGTGACACTACTTTCTCATTTGAATACAAAAAAATCATAAAAAAAAATCTACAATAAGATTCAGGAGAACCGATCACACAATTATATTATGTTGTACTGGTGAAAACAAGGATGGACAGATGATGGGTTTGATTCGTGCTTCTTGCTTATGAGATATTCTTTTAAGAATCTGTGCATTTCATATATGAAGGGAACCACCATATTTTATGTTTTGGTTTTGTGCTTGAGGTAGATATGACCTTACAATTGCAATTTCCTTCTAAGGAGTGATGTGCTACACCTTTATTTTAGAGTTTTGTTACCTTTAAGTTATGTGATATTGGTTTAATTGTAGGCATTACATTTTCAAGAGAAAGAAGGTGCATTGTATCGAAGAGATTCCTCAAACATTCTTCAAGACTTGAGAAAATGTGCCCTACTATTGTGGTGAAATATCATTCACTCTTTGCAAATATCCACAGAGAACAAGAGTCTTGTACTCTATGAAAATAAGTTATAATGTATGGTTGATCATGTTAAATTAGGCCCCTATTACGGTTGTTCCTTCATGATAATGCTCATTGCTCCTGTAATTTTTTGCATGGACAATATTTCCACTGCAACACGATTTACTTTAGTTCATTTTTTCATCGACTTCTCGATAGCAACATTTGTTTCATGCCAATTTTGGATGAGCTCCATGTTCAAGAGAAAGATTGTGGGGTTGGAAAATGGGATGGTTGGAGGGGAAACACAGTTAATAATTCCTCTCATTTATGAGTGTTACAAGGGAAAAACTCTCTATGGCTAAGGGTAAACCACAACAGACAGGTATGACTGCGAAAATCAACTCAATTCCAACATATGCTATATAAACTAATGTGCAACACAAGAAAGAGGCCTACCTCGATCCAACGTTTGATGATGTTCCACCGTTGAGCACTTTGACCCAAAGCTTTATACCTGCGAGAAGTTCTCAACTAACAAGCAAAGAAAGTATATAGTGATGATATAAAAGGGGTTAGCACATCAGATAGAATAATCCATTAATAAACATTACAAACATGCCCATGAATAATAATCACATAGTTTCAAGATACCAATAGGATGGGAAAGAAGTATTTCTATTAATAATTGATCAGTAGAAGTGTCAACATTACAGACTTCCGTGTTAGCACGGTTCGAAACCAAGAAACCAAGTTCCTTCCAACTGGGTCCCCACCACTTCAATCCTCCACCAAAGGCAATCTCATGAGAAAGAGGCAAAGAGGTCCTCTCAATAACAAGGGAAGAGCTTGGGGGATGAACACTGTGTTCAGACTTGAGGGATAAAGGGATGCGGACTCAATATGAAGTAATTTCTCCAGAGTAACTTTGCTCTCAAAGTTGAATGCTTTCTCCTCTTTTCCATAGCTAAAAATTGTGCTCTTATAGCCTTCAGAATGCAACTGAAGGGCCGAGTCGGAACGTTTCCAGTATATGGAAGGCCAAGGATCAGAGATCTTTTGTCGTGACATGGAAACCCGACCTCATTTTGTATTTTCTGGCACAAATCCTGATATACGTGAGCTATAGTGGAGCAACAAGTGTATACACATCTTGTATAATAGTTAGGGAGTGTATATGTAGAAAAATGTATATTTTTAGCTCTGGATTCATCAAAAAGGGATAAAAAGTCTGCACAGGGAAATGGAAAAAGGCCCTCTGTGCAAGATAGCAATGGTGAGGAAAATCTTGCTATAAAAGTTGCCCCCTAATGTGTGAGATCAGAGGAGTATCTGTGATGACCAAAATACATTATAAATAACCCAGAAGTGGAGTGGTAGAGAACCAGATGGACGAACTCAATTGCTCATTATATTATGTATTGACTTTGCATACATGGCTGCCAAGAATACAATGCAGATCCATGTGAAAAATATACCAAACAAGTGTTCATGGCCATGAATAGGCAAATACAAATGCGGTTATATGCCAAAAGTTGTCATAGTCACAAACAAGGCGCAGTGAAACCAGTCTCAAAAATCAATCTGAAGATCTATGTATACCATGTAGTACAATTTGTTCTCCCATGATCACTGAAGTCAAATAGGTATTGGTCCAATGAAATGGAAGCATCAGCTAAGGAAAGATGTGGCCACATAGTGATGTCTTCAAGTCTTCTACACTATCTGCCAATGGTGCAAGTCTACATCATGTGAATAAATGAGTTGAGGTCGAACACGATGAGACATCATTTGATTACCGGTCATTGAAGTATACCATTAACAAACGTGAGACAACCTACCGATGATGAAAGTAGGTATCAAGGCACCGAGTACATCTCTACAAATGTGAATAAAGGAGTTTGTGTCAAACACTTGACAGATCTATTGATCAGGAGACATTGATGTATTTCCATCTGTCAATGGCGAGAGAGCCTGCCACTAATGACTGCCAGCCTCAAGGTACTCATAAAACTCTAGGTCTCATATCCAGAATAAATGAACTGAAGTCGATGGAAGGAGACCCGCTGAAAGGAGAGCATTGAGGTATCTCTCATCAGTCAGAACGAGGAACAAATCAGGAGCTTCATGATTTGGTGGAGATCGGACGAAGAACATGTTCATGAACCAACGACCCCGTGTGTCTTTCACGTGTGCCAAATGCAAGGGGTACATGAAAAGGACCCTTTAAATAGCAACCAATGATGAAAAACTGATGACAAAGCGAGGAAACCACCGATAAGGCTAAGTGTGAATAGATATCTTGTCGTTGAACACAAGGGAAACCACCCAGTCAATGACCAATGATGAAATGTCGATTGCTAGGTTCAAGGTGACCTACCAATGATGAAAGTAGGGCCAAGGTGCATGATAAGACCAAAGTATCATGTGATTCTGAGACAAACTGAGGGTATGGCCGACATGCAGTGTAACAACCCAAAGTAATTAATTAATTATCCTGATTTAATAATTGTTTAATGTATATTAGTTAATTAATTAATTAATTGTCCTCATTTAATAATTGTTTAATGTATATTAGTTAATTAATTAATTAATTAATTTCATGATTAAATATTTTGTTAATGAATTTAGTTTAATAAATTCTAATTTATTAAATGGAAACTTAACGTATCAAATGAGGGAACCATTAAGGAGAAAGGGGATAAGGTGGTTGGCATTGAATGGAGGGATAAGGTGGGTGAGTCTTAATGAAAGGGAGAAGGCAGTGAATGAGAGAGGGGGAAAGGAGGATAAGAGGAGGAAAAACATTCGAGAGAGGACTCTTGAAATTTTGGGGGAGAGAGCATCATTTTGAGAGAGGAGAGGATTGTATTGCTGGTTTGGCGCTGGAGTAGCTTGCTAGAGGTTGGTTCTGGTTTTTGGCTTGAGAAACTTGTTGGAGTTTGGTGGACTGAGACAAGGGGGGCACCTATTGCTGGGAGTTTTGGGCTCGGGGGCCAGGAATCCTCACAGTATCCTAGAGCTAGGGAGTCGGATAGGCTCTGTTCCTAGCTGGCTGGGAGGTTAGACGGTTTTGGGCAGAGTATCACGCAGAGTTGGAGGACAACAGTAGCATCAGTTAGAGGTATGTATTTTCGTTATTCTGCCGTGTTATGTAATTTATTATGATCTTCTCATAAATTTTAATTATGTTGAATGGTTATATGCTGGTTATGAATTGTTATATGCTGAGTAAGGAATTGTAAAGATGTTAGGGTAGCACTTCTCTAATTAATTAAATTTTTTTTTTTATAAGGCTCTGTTGGAAGAGACCTTACACATGGTATAAGAGCTTTAGTTTAAAATCTGGGCCAAGGGCCTGCCTACCCACCCATCCTCTTGAATCTAGACATAAAGCTAAGCTATGTGTCCTGTAAATAGCCCTGAAACTCTCTAAAAACTCTAAAACTTGTTGACCTGTACAATGAAATCCATGAATGGGGTTATGTAACAGAAATGGTTAGACACACATCAATACTCTATATATAGAAAATATGAGGGAGTGTGTACATAAATGTATACAAATCTAGGCCAAGCTCCACCTCCACCTAACCTGCAAGCCAAGCACACAATTTTTTTTATATATACAGACCTAGAAATATATAAACAATACGCACATTGAAAATGAAAATGGTATAATATTATACATATTGAAAGTGTTAAATGAATTTTAACACTTGTTTCTAATAAACAAACAAATAATAAATCATATATATATATATATATATATATATATATATATATAAACAAAAAATAATAATTAAGAATAAAAGCTATCGACATTTATGGCCTATCCAATTTTCTATAGCGGTCGAGTACCTGCATGCACATACAACCAAGGTTAGTGCACCTGCCATACACCATGAACCGAGAAGCCAAGCTATTAAGCGCACCCACACCAGGGATCAAAAGCACAAGGCGCTTAGGAGGAAGCCCAGAATCGTGATAAAATAAAAGAATAGAAAAAGTATTTGAGGCCGTAAGACCCAATCTCCAATTCGACTCCAAGGTAACTACAGGTCCAAGCACATGAGACCAAGAAACAAGCAGACAACACACATCACAGAGCTCGTACAAAGTGCCAAGGAGGGAGCCTGTAAGCCAAAGTTGTGCACTACGCCCAAGAATCGTGATAATAGAAAATATATTAAAGAAAAACTTAGATTCTTGGCTCGATTTATTGAGTAAGATGGTTGTGGATCTAGGCAGCTAACTCTTGACTGTAACGCCCCCTCTTTGAGCACCCAAAATAGTAAAGGAAAGCACAATTTGATGGTTGTTGGCAGCAGATCTAGACCTAAGCGAACCCCTTCTCTGACCACACGAGTTGTATACACCAGCCTCACAACCCCACGAACTGTATAAGTGGTGCACCCCTCTCACAAAACCCCCACGAACAAGTAATATATGACACGATAAATTTCGATTGAAATTGTAAAAAATTACAGACAACAAACACACAAAAAAAACTATCATAGAAATAGAAAAGACCATGAGGGAGGAGCCCGCAGGCCTTTACACATGCACCACATATAGTCGGCGCCCAAGTAACCAAGCACCAATCCACCAAAGCGCAAGCCCACCAGGAGGACGAGCCTACAAAAGGGACTTTTATTTGCTCCACGCGTTGCATTACGCGTCCACACAACCCCCCACAGAAGATTTAAAAAATATATATACTCAGCACAAGCAATCAGGCTTACCTAGGTCCGAAATAAACCAAATAAACCAAAACTACTCCATGAAATCTGTTATCAACGCCTTGAGAAATGACCTGTGGTAAAGGAAATGTCGTGGGAAAGGTTTGATAGCCAATGCCCAAGCTATCAAGCACCAAAGCCCAGCGACCAAGACCACGCGCCAACCAAACCAGTCCGCGCCCACAGTCATAATACAAACCACGAAGACTCAGCGAAGGCACCAACCATAGAGCCTACACAGCCAAAGGACTATGCGGCCAAACCCACACAACCATTACGCCTTCCCTCTGCTGAGCAGATGACAAAAAAAAAATGAAAATGAAAGAGACTCGACCGCAATTGCATAGAGGAAGAGCGCGGGATTAGGGTTTTGGGTGATGGGAAATAGGAGGGAGAGGCACATGGGTCTCATGAGAGAACCCACTTTTCCACCCTCCACTTCATAATTAGGGTTGTTTTTTTTTTATTAAATTAAATTAAATTATTTTAAATAATCAAGTTAAATCAAATTAAATAATAAAATTTAATTATTTAGAAATAAAATAAAATAAACAAATTAAATTAAATTATTTTAATTTGTTGTTGTTATATTTCATTCTAACTATTTTATTGTTTATACAGTTGTTTGAATTTTAATTAGTAGTAATTATTTTAAAGCAATTTCAAATTTAATTATTATTTTTTTATTTAAAATAATTGGATTTAAAATTTAATATTTAATATTAATGTTAATGTACATCTCTCAAATTTTGATAATTAAGTACATATTAATGTTAATAATTAAGTACATATGTAATGATTTAGGTTAATGATTAATTATGTACAAGATCACATTAACTGGTTTTGAAAGAAATTTTGGAGGGGGCTTCTTGCGCACTAGGAAGGTAAGTTAGAGGAATTAGCGAGTATGGTACAGTGCTAGCGTAGCTACCAGGTGAGAGATTCAGTAGTTTTCTTAGGCGAAGACATCGAGATTAGATGCTTTAACCTTGACCTAGCCACTTCCCCTAAAGAGAGTAACGTCTGTTTACAGACAAGTAAAAAAAAACTTACGCCTAACCCTATGTTTTCAAGTTTAAGTTGCGCAAATATGGATTTCCCTACACTCTCCCTGAAAAAATTTTGGTTGATGCAGATTAAATTATACAGGATGGTTAGGACTCGAGGAAATCGAGGCAGAGGGGCATCGTCGTAGGGACCGCCAGCACCATTGCCTGAATTAGCTCTCATTCTGCGCTCTTTGGAGACCATAAATGAGACTTTAAAGGGGCACCAGCCAGCAGGGATCAAAGTGGAGCCCCCACCATTTGGAATGGGTAATTCTGAAGCGTCGATGGATTTAGGGGGAGGGCCTCCACCTGAAGACATCACTAGAGAATTGCAGAAGATCAAACTTCCAGAGTTTGCCGGGGGTCGTGCCAGTGAACGTGCAGAGGCATGGTTGGAAGGCATGACAAGGTGTTTCACCTTAAGAGACTATGCATCCACATCAAAGGAGAAGATAGTGATTTTTCAGTTGAGAGACAGTACCCTGAACTGGTGGGGCAACCTAGAGAGGCAATTGCACCTTACCCCGGACACCGTCTCTTGGGAACTTTTTGAGGAGAGGTTCTGAAGGAAATATCTACCAGCTTACTATGAGGAACAACAGGTGGGAGCATTTCATGCTCTAGTACAGGGAAACAAGACCGTAGAAGAATACGAGATCAGATTTATGGAATTGGTCAAATATGTTTCATACATGGATAATGATCAACGACAGGCATAATGCTTTGTCTATGGGTTAAACCTTAAGATAAGGGCCATGGTGTGGATGTGGAAACTGTCTTCGGTAGAGGAAGCAGTAGAAAATGCATGTTATGCTGAGGAACACATGAACTTAAATGGAGGTATGAGGTTGACCTTTCCGCATCGTCCTGGATTCGTGGGGAAGGCCCCTAGGACCTTCTACAGGGGAGAGAGCTCCAGGCCACCTACATATGGTAATAGAGTCGCACTAAGGACAATTGCCACAGGTATTTCAATGGCAACGAGTGCAGCATCCCGTTCATCACCAACGACTCAGGTAGGTCCATGACCATCTCAGGGAACAACTAGTAGGGGCAGGGGTTCCAGGGGAAGGAACTTATTTTAGAGACCGTCACTGAGCAATGCGCAGGTTCCATCTCATGTTACATGTTGGGGGTGTGGAGGACCCCATTACCAGCGTGACTGCCCAGAGTTGGAAGCATGATTTGTGCATAGAGAAGGAAAGGCCCCAATGGGAAGAGCAAGTGGTAGCCACCAGATTTATGCAGCAGTTAATAATCGCCAGGCAGAACATCAATCCACAATGGTGGAATTGTCAGGTACGTTAAATCATATCAATGTTAAAATTTTATTTGATTCTGGTGCTACATATAGTTTCATTTCACCATCTGCATTAGAAAAGAGTGGGTTGGTAGCCTATGAGCACGATGACTTTAAACAAGTCGAGATGGCTTCGGGGGAAAAACAAGCAGTAGGACCTAGCATTAATAATTGTCTAGTAGACCTAGGAGTGTGTACTACCAGGTTGAAGGTATATGTCACTACTCTAGGGGTGTATGACCTAATCATTGGAATGTATTGGTTAGAAGCCCATCTATCTATGGTAGATTGTTTCGCAAAAAGGGTTCTTTGTGTTGACGACGAAGGAAGGCCAGTAGAGATCCAGGGTGTACGGAGAAAGATGTCTCTACACTTTATCTCAACTATGAAGGTTAAGTGGTGCATGAGGCAAGGGTGTCGAATTTATGTAGTGGAAGCAGTGAGTGAAAGGAAAGGACCCTCCTTGGATCAGTACCCAATATTGTCAGAGTTTAAAGATGTTTTTCCGAACAAATTACCAGGGTTACCTCCTGAGAGGGAGCTTGATTTTACTATTGAGCTAAAACCTGGTGCAGAACCAATTTCCAAGACTCTGTATCGGATGACAGTGCCATAAGTTTGTGAGTTGTAGATGCAATTGAAAGGCTCGACTTAGGGCTAATAAGGCCCAATGTCTCACCTTGGGTGCACCAGTAATTTTTGTGAAGAAGAAGGATGGTTCCTTACGACTATTTATAGATTACAGAGACTTGAACCGTGCTACAGTGAAAAATAGGTACCTAATGCAACAGATAGATGATCTCTTTGATCAGATGAAAGGAGCAACAATATTCTCAAAGATTGATTTGCGATTAAGGTATCCCAGTTAAGGATTAAGGAAGGCGATATTCCTAAAACTACCTTTCGAACTCGGTTTGGTCATTACGAGTTCGTTGTAGTACCTTTCAGATTGACCAATGCGCCAACAGTATTCATGAGCCTCATGAATGGTGTATTCCGGAAGTACTTAGACCGCTTTGTACAAGTCTTTTTAGATGATATCCTCATCTATTCCAAGAATGAAAGAGAACATGAGGAACACTTGTGATTGGTGTTGTCTTTCCTTAGAGAGAACACATTGTATGGGAAGTTGTCAAAGTGCTCCTTCTTTAAGAAATAAATTCATTATTTAGGTCATATCATTTCCGGCGAAGGAATCTCTGTGGACCCAGAAAAGGTAAAGGCCATTATGGAATGGCCAGTGCCAAAAAATGCTCATGAGGTAAGAATCTTCATGGGCTAGCGGGTTATTATCGGAGATTTGTGGAAGGGTTCGCTAAAATAGCGAAACCCATCACCACTTTACAGTGCAAGGGGGTCAGATATGAATGGACAGAGGAATGTGATACAACATTCATCGAGCTTAAGATGTTACTAAATAGTGCACTAATTCTACGAGTGACGGATATGGAAAAGGACTTCATAGTCTACACGGATGCCTCAAAGCAAGGGTTGGGGGCCGTGCTAATGCAGGATGGAGGAGTGATAGCTTATGCGTCAAGGAAGTTGAAGAAACGTGAGGAGCTTTACGCTACTCATGATTTAGAGTTGGTAGTTGTAATGCTAGCTCTGAAACTTTGGAGGCACTATCTAGTAGGGCGAAACTTTGAG
>ML815591.1:58024-90173 GCA_009831015.1 Picea engelmannii
TGGAGGAGTGATAGCTTATGCGTCAAGGAAGTTGAAGAAACGTGAGGAGCTTTACGCTACTCATGATTTAGAGTTGGTAGTTGTAATGCTAGCTCTGAAACTTTGGAGGCACTATCTAGTAGGGCGAAACTTTGAGCTGAAAAACAGACCATCAAAGTTTAAAACATCTCTTCACTCAAAGGGATCTGAATTCCAGGCAAAGGTGATGGATTGAGTTCATGAGTGAGTACGATTTTGGTATTTCATATATCAAGGGAAAAGAGAATGTGGTTGCGGACGCCTTGAGTAAGAGACCACGTGTCTTCTCCTTGGTACCCTTAAAAGTCAATCTGAGGGAACGTGTGTTGACGCAACTCCTTGGAGACAATTGGTATTTAAAGGTTACTTCAAACCTCCAGAGTGGGAGGCAATTAGATCCAAAGTATGAAGGATATAGTCTAGAAGTAGACGAACTGTTAAGATATCAAGGAAGGATGTACGTCCCCGAAGGTGGGGATATTTGAAGCATCATACTAAAGGAAGCCCATAGAGCACTTTATTGTGCGCATCCAAGGTGTGAAGAAAATGTACGCAGACATGGGGAAGCTCTTCTTCTGGGTAGGCATGAAGCGCGATGTAGTCCATTTCGTCGCCAAATGCCTAGAGTGTCAACAAGTGAAAGTCGACCACCATCACCCAACAGGTCTCCTACAACCACATGATGTTCCTATGTCCAAGTGGGAAGTCATTTCTTAGATTTTGTTGTGGGGTTTCCGCTCACATATCATAGACACAATGCCATCCTTGTGATAGTTGATAAGTTGACAAAAAGTTCTCAATTTATTCCAGTTAGAGACACTTATGATGTCACTGATGTGGCACACGTGTTTGTAAGTGAGGTCATTCATTTGCACAGGATACCTAAGAAGATCATTTCAGATAGGGACTCTAGATTCACTTCTAGGTTTTGGACAAGTTTGCAGTCAGCATTGGGGACTCAGTTGAACTTAAGCACCGCTTATCATCTGGAACAGATGGGAAAACTAAGAGAGTAAATCAAGTCATGGAAGACATGCTTAGGATGTATGTTATGGATAATCAAACCCATTGGGAGAAGTACCTACCTTTGGTAGAGTTCGCCTACAATAACAGTTTTCATAGCTCCATCAGAATGCCACCCTACGAAGCCCTGTATGGAAGGCCATGCAGAACACCGTTGAGTTGGGAAATATTAGAAGACCGAGTGACAGTTGGGCCAAAATTGATTCAAGAGATCGAGGAACAGGTGATTCAAATTAGGCAGAGACTAAAGGAAGCATAGGATAGACAGAAAATTTATGCTGATGCACATAGGACTGACCGAAGTTTTAAAGTGGGAGATCAGGTTTTCATTCATATCAGGCCTAACAAGAGTACCATACGGTTCGGAAAGGGGACAAAGTTTTCACCTCGATTTATAGGACCGTTCAGTATCCAAGAGAAAATTGGACCCATTGCCTATCATTTCGTACTTCCACCCCACTTGCATAAAACTCATAATGTTTTTCATGTATCTGTTCTACGTCATTATGTTGCTGATGAATCACACGAACTAAATTGGAAGGAATTACAGGTATCATATGTGGGAACCCTCATGGTAGAATCGTTACGCATATTGGACCGTAGAGTCTGACAGCTCAGGAACCGTCTGGTAGACCAAGTTAAGGTCCAGTGGGACAAGTTTAGTCCAGGATCTGCTACTTGGGAGGATGTCGAGACGTTACGACGAGATTATCCCTCACTTTTTTTACCACCTATAGAATATGTTCTCGAAGGTTGGGTGTATGTAACACCACCTTTTGACTTAGACAACTAGGATCACCTGAGGCCTAAACACCTTTATTTTCTATTCACAATGAAACTATTAAGTGATACACTTGAACTTTTAAGACGTATGAACCTTTATGAATGTTTAAATATATTTGAATAATGACGCGATATATTGTGAGAATATAAATTTTATGAATGATTAAGTGTTATTGATGATGATGGATATGTTGTGATCTACTATGTGAATGTAAATTCTATGAATGTTTAAATGTTATTGATGATGAAGGATATGATGCGATATACTGTGTGAATGTGAATCCTATGAAGGTTTAAATTCTATTTGAATGATGTTGGATATGATGCAATCTATTATGTAAATGATAATTCTATGAATTTGTAACGTTAATTGAATTATGGGAATATTATGAGATCTATTTCTAACTTGAAAACTTGATATTAAAATTGTTGGTACATGGATACCGAATTGAAATTATGGTTGTATGCAATTACATGATGATGATGCATAGATATGTATGAGTTTGTGTCATAGACTAATCTACAAGTTATTGGGCTATGAAATAGCCAAGGGATAATGGTGATGACAGTGGATGTCATGACCACCGACCAAGAAACAATATGGTATGAATCTTTGTACGCGAAATTATATTGGTTTGGATACATTGCTATGATATGTGGGCCAGTGCAGGATTTCAGGAGGTGAAACTGCCCAAAACCGAATAAACGATGACAAAACTCCCAACAACACGGTGCCACCATATATTCCATTGTAGGGTGTGGACCCTAGTCCTATTAGGAGGGGTGGAGGCATTTCCCACCATATATCCTCTAAAACCTAGAGTCATGGGAGGAATGTGTTAGCTCACGCTCCCCTAGACGTGTGATGATGACTGTCAGTTGCCTGCTGGGGAAGCTTGGTCAAGATAGTGACACTTTCACTTATGGGTTCTATTTGGAGTTAGGTCAATATAGTTGACGCTCCAAGATAGTCCAGCAGAGGAAGGATAGGAATGGAATATGGAAGTAAGTTAGGGAGGAAGGATGAGTAGAAATAGTTGAGAGTGTATGAAGATTTGTCTTATGGTGGAATTTATTGTTTTTCCTTCTGAAAAGAAAATGTGTATATATGAATATTCATAATTACTTAACTAAACTACAATTGTCTAAATAAAATTGTTGAGCTAGATTATTCTAATTAAGTGAATTCGCGAACATTTCATTGGTTTATTATCTTTTATAAAATGAATAGTCTTATTGATTGGATTGGATGCATACATAAATTACTATAAAGGTGATAGTTATTGTTATTAGTACATGCACGAAACTTGTATGTACTAGCTACACATGCATTTCTTGTACATGTACACTAGTATGTATGAGTTTTCTTGGCTAACTACTAATAATGTCGGTTATTGATATGAATGTGTGAACCATGTGTCTTTTCCCTTGTATCATAAAATACTTTAACTTCGGGACGAAGTTTCCTGAAGGGTGGGTGTATGTAACAACCCTAAGTAATTAATTAATTTTCTTGATTTAATAATTGTTTAATGTATATTAGTTAATTAATTGTCCTCATTTAATAATTGTTTAATGTATATTAGTTAATTAATTAATTTCATGATTAAATATTTGGTTAATGAATTTAGTTTAATAAATTCCAATTTATTAAATGGAAACTTAACGTATCAAATGAGGGAACCATTAAGGAGAAAGGGGATAAGGTGGTTGGCATTGAATGGAGGGATAAGGTGGGTGACTCTTAATGAAAGGGAGAAGGCAGTGAATGAGAGAGGGGGAAGGAGGATAAGAGGAGGAAAAACATTCGAGAGAGGACTTTTGAAATTTTGGGGGAGAGAGCATCATTTTGAGAGAGGAGAGGACTATATTGCTGGTTTGGGGCTGGAGTAGCTTGCTGGAGGTTGGTTCTGGTTTTTGTCTTGATAAACTTGTTGGAGTTTGGTGGATTGAGACAAGGGGGGCACCTGTTGTTGAGAGTTTTGGGCTCGGGGGCCAGGAATCCGTACGGAATCCTGGAGCTAGGGAGCCGGATAGACTCTGTTCCTAGCTGGCTTGGAGGTTAGACGGTTTTGGGCAGAGTATCACGCAGAGTTGGAGGACAACAGTAGCATCAGTTAGAGGTATGTATTTTCGTTATTCTATTGTGTTATGTAATTTATTATGATCTTCTCATAAATTTTAATTCTGTTGAATGGTTATATGTTGGTTATGAATTGTTATATGCTGAGTAAGGAATTGTAAAGATGTTAGGGTAGCACTTCTCTAATTAATTTTTTTTTTTATGAGGCTTTGTTGGAAGAGACCTTACATGCAAAGTCAAGATTTCTGAGGAGTGGCCAACACAGGTTGATAGACTTCCTTTGAACAAGAGCATGAGACATATGGTGAACTTCGGCAACATGGACTCAATGATGTGACAATTGGATGCAGGAGGCATCAATAATGTTCTCTATAGGGACTGGAAGAGTATCCAGTCGGTAGAGAAAACTCTGTAGTGATATCAACTTCCTAAGGCCATGCTAAACCCAAAATTATGATGACACAAGGACTCAATAGCTTTGTGCTTTGTTCAAAGGAAACACGGCTGCTGCCAATTACAATATAGTATTCCCTTCCTGCCTGTATTTCTTTTGTTTTTTCATAACAAATGAATGCTATGATACAGAGGAGGGAACGAGTGTCGCAAGTAAGTAAAACTATTTCCAGTAGTGGAACGTACCTATGCTCAATGCAAGGAAATGCATGTGGGAGATGGACACTCGGGGTGATGTTCCCTCCAGGGTATGGGGTGTCAAATTGCAAAGGATAAAAACAAGGCTCTGCTTGGTTGAGGATGCAAACTGCTTAGGCAACGATTTATAACGCAAAGCAAGAACCGGCTAAAGGCTCAATACAACAAGCGAGGGCATGAGATGTAATCACAACTTAACACCAAAAAATGTCCCTTTTTTATATCTTTTAGTCTACTTGGTGTGAAAAAGGGGTAAACTTGTGCCAAATAGATGTCTTTTCAAATCCAATTTACAAGTGTGAAAAAGACAAGTTCACTCGGCAATCTTTTCTATTTTTGATAGTGAGTCGGAAAAGAGCTTAACTAGGACTCATGATCTTTCAAATCCAATTTTAACGAGTGTGAAAGGGACAAATAACTCGGCGATATTTTCAGTTTTTGGATGAGTCAGAAAAGAGATTAACTGAGACTCGTTATTTGGAGTCTAATCAACATGTAAAGGGGGAGGCCAAGGCTCCCATCCCGGCTTTCTGCCGAAAGTGAGTATCTTGCAGATAGCTGACAAGATCTTGGGAAAACCCAAGGCTTTCCAATTCAAGGAGGAGAAGGTGCTAACATAGGATACAGTCTCCGTGATGGTTCTAATAATGTCTCTTAATGGAACATACGTAAGTGGGGGAATGGGATGTCTTATCAGGTCATCCCAATCAAAAGGAACCTCATCAGGACTTGGAGGGAGAGCATTCGGGGGAAGAATAAGTCTTTCTCGTTCAGAAGGGGGAAGGTGTGGAATGTTGATGACATGGCTGAAAGGTGCATCATTCTCTTCAGGGAGAGTAGGGTTGACCATTGATTACACTGGCTTGGCCACTTCTTCCATTATAGGTTGAAGAGGATACATAGTAACAGGGGCAAGGGATGCTTCACCCTTAACAAAGGGGGTGAGGTCGGGAGAAGATTGCGTCAGTGGAACCACCGAGACGATCAAGGGAGAAGTGGTATGAAGAGAAACCACAGATGCCTCAGAATTAAAAGGGCTCTTGGGTGAGCCCCACACTTCTGGTATCTCAGCAGTAATCAGACACAAACGAGTAAGGTGACTTCCTTCGCAAGTCCTGCAAAAAAATTTAGGTTTACGTCTGAGGTATCTGGGCTTCTTGATGTAACTAGTGGGGGAAAGAGAGTTGTCTCCTACATGATGAGTAGAAGCGGGAGACGTGACATGGCTATGATTCGGGGAAAAAAGAACGGTGCCCCCAACATAATTGGTAGAGGTTGGGGCAAGCTATCGACGTAGTTTGTAGAAGAAGTCGACCCATCGCCGACATGACTGGCATAGGTTGGTGATGGAGCACCAGTATGACTAACCATGACTGGGATAACGATAGATGGTGGAATTTGAGTCCATGGTCCGGGAAAATATTGATTCTGAAAAATTGCAAGCCAGGCAGGATCTTGGTGTACCTCTTGCCCTAGCCCAGGAAGGTGTTGGTTCACGCCAAAATGGTCCGATGAGGTTTGGACGGGCATAGTCACTGGGGTTTGTGAAGAGACCGAGGTAGGATAAGGATTATTCGAGTGAGGATATATGTTTCCCCCTTGTGAAGGGGTCCCATAAAGAGGGTAGCCCAAACCATAAAACTGGTTCTCTTAATATGAAAGACCTGGTGGTAATTGAGGACCTGTCATAGAAAAAGTGTTCGAAGGAACTGACATGGTGGATGAAAGATACATGGGTTGGGGGTAATAAGTGGGATAGGAACCCATCTGATTACTTGCTCTTGAAAGAGCATAACTAGTATTGGATCCGTAGGGAGGAAGGTTCCAACCTCCCATGGGGACACGACTCATATCAAACGAAGAAGTAGGCATTGGAGCCATGGTGCCCCCGGGTCCAATGCTAGGATTCATATATGTGGGTGAGGGAGAGGGCTGCATGGGAGAAGGCATATCAATAGAAAAATGGCTAGAGACCCAAGGTGTAGACTAAGTGTTGTAGTTCTGCATACCATTATAAAAAACAGACGGATTTTCCCCCATGAACGTCATGGGGGGGGGTAGTAGTAAACGAGGGAACAAAAGGAACTCCACTATCCATGATAATGAAGACTCAGTATAAAATCCTAAGGCCAACTAGTAATCAAAGAGCATACCAAAAAGTCAAATGGCCAATATGCATGCAAACGGGCTAAAGTGGCTAAGTGGCCTCCCTCGCTAAAGAAGGTATGCCTCGTCCAAGAGGAACCTGAGACTCCCTGCTAAAGTTTGGAGGTAACAGAATCAATTATAGAGGCCCTCGTGGGCTTAACAACCAGTCGGTAAGATTCCCTCGGAGAGGTAATCCTCCATAAAGGTTGTTTGTTGTCTGACCCTTATCTGACTCAGGGTACAAGCAAAATAACCCCTGCAAGTAACCTATGAGATACCTAAGTCAAGCAACTAATAAACCACTGTATAACTGATGCACAGGTGAGCAGTCGTAAGTCCGGATCACCGTATGGACAGGGTAGCAAATCCCGAAACCTTGATATCACTGCCTCTCACAGAGGTATGGGCACTCGCAAGATCCCCAAATATGAATAAATCCACATAAATATCTCTGATATTAGGTGAGTATCCAAGGGTTATCCCTTCAACTAACTTCGCGCGACCTCGTGATTAACTCCGGTGTGAGCGGAGCCTCTTGATATTACCAATTATACAATGGACTTCTCAACTGCCTGTCTCAGACACATATGTTGATTTAATTGCCTTGGATAAATTTACTCACAAAATCCTATTCCAAGGCACTAAATACTGAGCTAGTTTGTGCACCCTAAATATAAAATCGTGACTAATCAATTTTAGTTTAAAGCATAAATTTTATTGGTCATGGTTACTCAAAAAGGTGTGGAAGTGAAACTCATGGTGTTATGACTCTGCTAGAAAATAAATATGGATACAATGCAAAGTCTATCTTTAACTTTTCAATGAATGATATGCTAATAAAAACAGTGCAGTCTTCAATTTCAAATTTGCAATTCAGAAGTAAAATACGATCTTTTGCTAAATGTGCTAAGCTAATGATGAAAATTCAAAGACAAAAATGCCAACCAATGCAAAATGCCTATTTTTTTGTATTTTCAATATTCTAGAAAGAAAATGCATGGAATGATAAGCAACTTGACAGATGAATTCTACAGTGTATAAAAGCAGTAACTCAAGCATAATACCAGGTAGCCAAGAAAACAGCCCAGAAACCAAGGACAAATTAAAAATAGAAAACAAAGAGAAAGACTACACCCAAAAATTCAACTCCCAATAGGCTTCCTGTCATCCCAGATAATCTCAACAGGCACTACAGAGACCTAAAAAGGCTCAACAATCTTTAAATCCTACCCAATAGTCACTCAACCAAGAAAACAAGCAAGGGGAAGTGGTATACGTGACTATTCAGGAGAGCAGAGCGTATATACGCTTCTTGCAGTGAGACAACAAGCGTGTATACGCGACTGCCAAGGCAAAAAGGGTGTATATGCTTTAAAACAAGGCCAAGCAAGGGTAAAAGGCTGAAAAATCAGACTCTGAGTGAACAGGATCTATCAAGCAGTGATATGACAAGAAACACAAAGGAAAAAGACCAATGTAAGAATAAAAAGTACTTCAACCCTTAGAAGGAAGATCTCTTCCCCAGTGGAGTTTCCATTTCTATTACAAGGGACAAACTCTTTATGGCTAAGGGTAAACCACAACAGACATGTATGACTACAAAAATCAACTCAATTCCAACATATGCTATATAAACTAATGTGCAACACAAGAAAGAGGCCTACCTTGATCCAACGTTTGATGATGTTCCACTATTGAGCACTTTGACCCAAAGCTTTATACCTATGAGAATTTCTCAACAAACAAACAAAGCAAGTATATAGTGATGATATAAAAGGGGTTAGCACATCAGATAGCATAATCCATTAATAAACATTACAAACACGCCCATGGATAATAATCATATATTTGCAAGATACCAATAGGACGGGAAAGGTGTATTTCTATTAATAATTGATCAGTAGAAGTGTCAACATTACAGACTTCTGTGTCGGCACGGTTCGAAACCAAGAAACCAAGTTCCTTCCAACTGGGTCCCCACCACTTCAATCCTCCACCAAAGGCAAGCTCACGAGAAAGAGGCAAAGAGGTCCTCTCAATAACAAGGGAAGAGCTTGGGGGCTGAACACTGTGTTCAGACTCGAGGGATAAAGGGATGCATACTCAATATAAAGTAATTTCTCATAGTAACTTTGCTCTCAAAGTTGAATGCTTTCTCCTCTTTTCCATAGCTTGAAATTGTGCTCTTATAGCCTTCATAATGCAACTGAAGGGCTGAGTCGGAGTGTTTCCAATATATGGAAGGCCAAGGATTAGAGATCTTCTGTCGTGACATGGAAACCCGACCTCATTTTGTATTTTCTGGTAGTGTGGTTCAGCCTCCAGTTTTTTATTCCTATCATGCAGAGCCAAGCAAGCAATTTGCCCTATTCTCGAGTCCCTCTTCACAAATCGCTCCATTTATCATTTGCAAAATTTCATTACATCATTGAAACTTGAGACTTGTGAGGAGCGTACAGATGCATTATGCGCTGAGGGTGAATGAGAATTACTTGCAACAGATGACAACGGGGGAATGGACACATTCAAGGATTATATATATATATATAATATGTATTTAATATTTTATAAATAAAATCAAAATATACATTTGTTAATTTTATCAAAATTCAATAAAATATATGTCACGATCATTTTTATTAATTATTATAACATTTTGTTAAAATTCAATATAAATAAATATATATGTCACGATCATTTCGATTAATTGTTATAACAATTTGTTAAAATTATCACAACCATTACGATCAACTAGCATGAAACTTTGTTAAAATTTAATATAAATAAATAATGTCACTTTACTTTATGAGTAAATCTCACAAATGAAAGGTTCTATTATTAGTCCCTGCCTCCTCCCTTTAGGGACTACAACTCTAGCCTTGCGGCCAAACTACATTGAAATTATATAATTCAATATAAGTCAATAACCATGCCCAACGTTTTGTGGAAATTCTATTTTAATTCAATTTATTTCAATAAATAAATATATTTTTCAATTTATAGAATTGGAAAGATCAAATTTTTCATCGATTGGATCATGTGTGATTTGACATTATTCTCCCGAGTATATGATTTTTTTAAACTAATTGTTAGAGTTAAGAAATCATTAAAAAAATGAATTTATTATTGGTCGCTTTGGAGCCTCTCACATAGTGGCTCTGACATTGCCTTGATTGCTCTGGAAATTTGCACTGAAGCTCTAACACTATTGCCAAAACCTTATCTTCCTTGCCATTGTCGCTCAGTGTCTTGCCATTTCTTCACTACCTGGAAACTAATTGACTTTTCATTTGGCTCACCACGTATCCATCTCTTTAATTGTCACCAAATAATATAGACCAAGAATAAAGAGCCTTCACATAACACAAGCACAAGCCTAGGGACAAACTCCACAAACTATCTATCTTCACTCGATAATGCAAACCAAAAGTAGAGAGGGACCTTCATAATGACTACAATAAACCAAATTTAATAAACCTCCACCCACCACATTGAATTAAGCATCGTCAACAACCCAATTAGAGATCATTCACCTTGTTTTTCCTTTTCCTTTTATTTTCTAAACTAATTTGAAATAGATATGCTCACCGCCACCCTAAACACACCCTAATCACATCAAGCTCGACCAATATGATTAGAATTTTGAACTTTATTTATTTTAATTAATTGATTTAAACTAATACTCTAAACTAGAGCTTTATTTTTCCCTATACCTATAGTATGGTCAAATCAACACCCAACACCTAAATTTGAATGCTATAGTCCATTGTCGAGGGTAGAGACTAACTAGCATACCCCCGAATTGGGGGAAAGGGAACGCTGAAAAAAAACCTAGCAACATATGTTTTTATAACCATCATATTTAGTTTGAGAATAGAGAACAAAACAAAGATAATATAAAAAAGTGAATGGCGTAATGAAATTTTCCAAGTATATAGCAAGACCAAAAGATGTTACATGTGTACATTTTTTAATTCTAGATATCATCTAAAGTTATTTTCTACCCATATATCAAATCAGAATTTGTTATGAAAATGAAATAAAACAGAAGGAAAAAAATGTATTATCATCATTGATTCATGGCACGTATAAAAAGAGTAGCCCACATTTCATTCCAAGTTGTACAAAAGAAATGATTCACTTAAATCCACATTTGCATGTAGTGGGAGGAATCAGTGGGAAAAACAACATGTCTACATGTATCATCAAATCATGGCCTGCTAGCAAAATAAGTATGGGGTACTTATGCAGGGGTGGATTTGGTAAAATTACACCTCCAGAGATTCTAATTCAGATCCTCCACATGGTGTTGACATTGATTTGGAAAGTCAAATTGAGAAGTCGTATAGCAAACAACTAGTAAATGTAGAGAGGTTCCACTGAGCATGGAATAAGGGGCATTGTATTCATTTGGAGGTTACTATTGTGGAATCTTTGGATACATGACTCAACAAGCGAACACCAGGAGGAGCTGTTTGTAGAAGCGGTAGGCAATTACAGGTGGTTTAAAGAATTGACTTATTCAAAGGATTAGAATAAAATCCCAGAGGATACTTTTGGTGGCCTGATTCATTATATGTAGCCTTTATAATCACTGCACTTTTCCTTGAAGCACATTGGAATGTAATATTTGTATTAATCTCTAAACTTCTCGGTCCTCACTATTACTCTACTCTATATACATTTAGGGGAATTGCAAGTCTTCTTGGATCATACCTTCTCTCTATTAAGGTGGTCGGATATCTATATGACAAAGAAGCAAGAATGTTGCATACCCTTCGAGGCATGCATGGATTATTTACCTCTTCTTAGCATCCCAACCATCATTTGACATGTGACTAATCCTACCATTCATAGTCTCTTATATCCCATGTGAATGAAACCTGCATAATATTGATTCCCTCATGTATATGCATTGTCACCCCTTAAATGAATCAGGCATAAGATCAACTTTTTCATGTCTATGCAATGTTTTCTTGGAGGAAATATAAATTTAAAAACATATTATTGGATGGGGTAGCTAAGTTGAATTTGATTGAATTAAAAACTAAGGTTAGATCAGATCTTGGATCTTCTTGGAAGTAGTACTGAAATCTGATCTCATTGGATTTGATACAGATTATCATATTGAGAAGTTGAATGACATGTGGAATTTTTTAACTGCAAATACAGATGGTAGTTTTCAATTCATTTTGGACAACTACACACCTGACTGATATGAGCTTCCATTCTAGATCCACGACAACAAAAACCAATGGTTATAGTATGGGCGTTAGGGATTTCAAACCAACAAAGCATGAAAGACCACCAACAAAAAACCTTTCAATGATTTTTGCATTGAAAAACCATCCACTGTAAAACATGCAAGTTGTTTTAATTATTTGGTTACCATAATAAGAAATAAATACTATTGAGATAATCTTCCATGGGACTGAAAGGCTATGACCAGGGAGGTGTGTTAGTTTTAAAAAGGATTAAAAAAAACTAATTTATGGTTTTCAATGTTTTTATGAAAGAGCTATCTTTTTATATTTGTTACAAATGAAAGTTAGTGATTGTTACCATATTTTATATTGTTTATGCATGTTGGTCATTGGACCAACTTTCAATATGTCCTCTCTCCTCAATTTTAAGATGTTGGATCTTAGAAACCACATGACAAAATAAAGGGAAATGTGAGATATGTATATTTGGTCCGAAATTGGCAATGAAGAATGGCCACATCTAGAGGTTTCAAAAGTCAATTGAAACACAAGTCATTTTTAGATAATTAGACCAATTTGGATATAGTGGTGTAGACAATTAGTGCTAGGAATTGAGATGCATTGATTTACAAATTTTAAGCAAGCTTCATGAACCATCAAACATGGATATAAGGAGAAGTAGTGGTAGGATTTTAGATTGAAAAACCGTTTTCATAAGTTTCACATACATATTTAACATCTGCAATGTCTTTCAAAACAGAGTTTAGGATCACATATTCTATGCCCTCTAGTGAGAGAGTTAGGATCTTATATGAACCTAGACATAAATCATGTAAGACAACACAAATTTATATGTTTATAATAATTTTTTTCTATTGTTTAAGGGATAGGTTATTTTAAGGGGACTGCCATCTATAAGCCTTTATCGTCAGTGCACCTCCAATAAAATTATTCCACCTTGATACACTTTTCGTATGTGTCATCAACTCATCCACCTATCCTCTGAGCCTAGCCAGTTGTTGGCCCTCCCAATTTCGTCGTACTTGCCAATACTATAACACTAAAGGCCTATGTAATCATATGAGTCTCCCCAATACTCTAAGCAACAATAGGGGGAGTCCTATGAGGGATATGATGAATATATTATCCTGGACTCTATGTATAGATAATTTTGGGGATTTGATCCATGTACCTACATGTCGCATTGTAAGGTTTGTGGACTCTCCAGTTTTCCCTAAGACTATTAAAGACTGACTCTATCTTAGTACCCTCAGAGAGCCTATTAATTAGTTCTTCACAAGGAAAAGCCATGGTGAGGGATGGAAGGTGAATACTCCATCGAATTTAGTACAAGTGAATTATAGAGTTTATTATGTCATAACAAACCAACACTTACAATGGGTATGAATCAACTGTGTTTTTGTGTCTTTCAAGACCTCCTCATGATGTAGTTTATTAGCCCTATTACTTATTGGAAAGAAAAGTAGCATCAAATCCTTGATTGATTCTTTAAATGGAGATGTTCTCTAGCAATTTTGTCAATTGTTAGAGGCCTCGTGAAGCATGCCAACTGTCCCTTGTAAAACCCTAGTAGAGATAGTCACATCCATAGCCACATGTAAGATTGTGTGTCACATGACTCACTGTTTGTGTGGTTCATGCTTCGAATCTACAAATAGCCACAATCACTTCTCTAATTTCACAAGCTCTCCTTAAATATCTTCACCTACTTTTCTCTTCTCCATAGTTGTTTGGGTAAATTTCTCATAGTCTATGTTGGCTCTATGAGATGACGGAAGGAGGGTTTTGGTTGCAGCAAGACCACCATCAATTTCCATGCAAAAGGGATCTCATTTCTAGGAGCTAAAAATATTGTCGTTTTAGAGGTTGTATGTATAAATGCCCTTGCCCATCTTAAGTTTAGTCATCGTTCCACTGACGTGTCTCGAATATCCAATGTCTCACGAGAATATTCGGTTTATTTATCTTTTTTACATTTTTGTTTTCTTTTGCTAAAGTTTATCAAGGCAACTTGTGTGGCCTAAATAAAAAATTTGGTTGCTCCATATATATATATATATATATATATGACTAACTGAAAATATATATGGTTGGCTTATATAAAGTCCAAAATAATGATTGAAATTGCACTCTTACCCGCTTCCATTGCTTTCCACAAAGCCATATGGTGGCACTACTTTCTCATTTGAATACAAAAAAATCATAAAAAAATATACAATGAGATTCAGGAGAACCGATCACACAATTATATTATGTTGTATTGGTGAAAAACAAGGATGGATAGGTGATGGGTTTGATCTGTGCTTCGTTCGATTTGTGCTTCTTTCTTATGAGATATTCTTTTCAGAATCCGTGCATTTCATATATGAAGGAAACCACCATATTTTATGTTTTGGTTTTGTGCTTGAGGTAGATATGACCTTACAATTGTAATTTCCTTCTAAGGAGTGATGTGCTACACCTTTGTTTTAGAGTTTTTTCATCTTCAAGTTATGGGCTATTGGTTTAATTGTAGGCATTACATGTTCAAGAGAAATAAGGTGCATAATATATGAGAGCTTCCTCAAACATTCTTCAAGACTTGAGAAAATGTGCCCCACTATTGTGGTGAAATATCGTTCACTCTTTGCAAATCTCCACGGAGAACAAGAGTATTGTACTCTATCAAAATAAGTGATAATGTATGGTTGATCATGTTAAAGTAGGCCCCTATTACGGTTGTGCCTTCATGATAATGCTCACTACTCTTGTAATTTTCTGCATGGACACTATTTCCATTGAAACACGGTTTACTTTAGTTCATTTTTTCATTGGCTTCTCGATAGCAACATTTGTTTTATGCCAATTTTGGATGAGTTCCATGTTCAAGAGCAATATTGTGGGGTTGGAAAATGGGATGGTAGGAGGGGAAACACAGTTAATAATGCCTCTCATTTACGAGATGATCCATAAGAGATCCAGTTCCACACCCTTTAGAGCTTAGTACATTGTACTCTTCATTACCTAGATTGACGATATGTAAAAATGTTGCCTATGAGCACTAAACCAACCATTAAGTGAACATATTTATAAAATATAAACATCTTCTTGTATTTCAAATTCATTCATTACCTATATTCACGGTGTGTGAAAATGTTTTCTATAAACACTAAACCATAAAGTGAACATATTTGTAAAATGTAAACATCTTGTTGTGTTGCAAAGCCATTTCTATTTGAACTAGAGTTTCTTTTCCATGATTCTCCATTAAAACATGACAATATTGTGTAAATGTTATTATATGTGGTGATGTTTTAATTTTATTTATGGTGATTAAAATATTAAACAATAAAACAAAGACTTACCCATACATGATAAAAAGTTTTTAAAATTTAAATAGAATTTAAATATTGTTTAAATTTTTTATTTAAATTAATATGAAAATTTATGATTTTAAGACAAAATTATTTCAAAATATGTGAAAGGAGAATGAGGTCTTTGACTTATATCCATAAAGAAGGACAAAGACTTTGATTAGAGTTACCATACCAATAGTTAACTCTAACTAAATACAAAGAACTTTGGAATTCCCCAAAATAACTAAATACGAGAACTTTGGAATTCCCCAAAAATATATGGATCTATCTAATTTATGCCTCTAATTGTTTGTAGGTTGCCAAAACTAAGGCGTTTCATGACCATTCCAATAGAGTTGGTATACCGGGTAGCTAAGTGATAAAACATTAAATGAAGTGGCTCGGGTCAACTTCTTGCATTGTCACATGCTAAATGTTTCTATGTTCATATTGTTTTATGTACGGTTGTTTGTTTATATTGATTGAATTTTTCAAATTTATATATATCGAATTTTTCAAATTTGAACTTTTATTTTTATTATGATTTTTCATTACTAAATAATTAATTTTGGAATGAAATTTACTTTATATTTATAATGAAGATGATGATTATTAATGTTTATTGAGATTAATTTTGATTTATTAAAATTTAAATAAAAATGGTAAGGATTTAGTTGGATTGTTTTAAAATTGTATTATTATGCTAAAAAAGATTGGAGAAAAATTGTCCTAAATATTCATACTTTTCATCCTCCACCTTCTTAGTATCACGAAGATGACAAATTCTTTCATTCCCACATTGTTTTAGGAATTGTCAAACAACCAGTGTCACTATGGAAATTGTGGAAATTCATTGTTCTTTTAGCAATTTTGATTTTCTTTTTTTATGCTAGTTATAACATAAATATACTTTTGATCTTCTAAATTAGGGTTATTGATCTCTTTATATTATCTCGATAATCTCTTATCCTCTAATCATTTATTGCACCACAATTTCTCCTTAAATTTAGATGTAATGGGATTTTTAATGGTATCGATATTTTGCAGAGGGACATATTCTTCTATACTCTAATGATTTAGCCAAGCCTTGGCATCTTTATGTCAATCACTCTTAAACCACTAGTGGCTTTGACTAGAGTTTGAAGCAATCTTAGGAAGCCTCTTGTAATTCATGTTAGTTATATTGTAGTTATACATTAGGTGCCTAGTCATAGCCATACTCTCAATGGGGAGACTACTAAAGAAATTGAGCGCACAATATGATCCAGATTTAGGAGCGGAACGAATTGATTAACAGACTGAATACAATAAACACAGATATATGAAGAATAACACAAATATCCAGTGAACAATATCTTTTATTAAATAATGAAATAGGCTGGAATTGTAAAACTGCAGAACTGAAACACTTGCTTGAATGGTGGTAGCTATCTTTGAGAAGAGATGTGGCTGCTACGCGCATCTGTCTAAGAAGAATGGATTAAAATGAGGCTCTAGAGGCCTTTTTGATATTACTCATGAATGCCCAAACCCTAGACATCCAAAAACCTAACCCTAGAAGGTGAAACGCCAAAAGTCATGTGGGCCCTATGGGTAAGTTGGTGTAATTTGGTACCTCAACTTCCAAGGGTCGTAACCTTTGCATACGACCTCCGTTTTAGGCGCATGATAACCCGTTGGAAAGGTCTTTCAGAGAGCTAGAAATTATGCCGTCAAACTCCGACTTCGTCTAGAATTTGACTGTGGAAAGAAAAACAAAACAACGTTTAGGGCCCCAAAACGACCCTGGAAGTACAACAAGATGTGCTGGAATGAAAACATACAAAATAAGCCAGTTGGATTAGGAGAGAGGCCACCCGTATCCACCTAGAGGATGTGTGGGGATTCAAACAACCCCAAAAGTGTAGAACCCACAATTACAAAGCAATACAAAAGAATGTGTTGAACAAAAATGGACACGAGGATCCAGTTGGAATAGGTGGGTGGCCACCAATATCCGGCTAGATCAATCCTACCCCCTTAGGAAGCAATGATCTCCATTGTGTTGAGTTCCCCCATTAGACGAGGAAACTTTTGTTGGATTTGGTCCCGTGTGATCCACTTGCCTTGGTGTAGGAGTTGCACTGCCTTGACAACCTGATAAAGTTGAATCCTCTGCTAACAATTTCCCTTGACCTGTGCGTCCACTACCTGATCAGTCGATGCTTGTTCCATGCAGTCAGGGTTGAGCTCTGTGGGTGTCAGTTGTTCTACGATCTCGGAGGTGTCTAATAATGGGGGGAAATATGGCCAAAGGAGGTCCACATTGAATACTGGATGCAGACCAAGGAAGGGTGGAGTGTTGAGCTCAAAATCATTGCTACCCACAACCTTGATGATAGTGTAAGGCCCATAACGAAGTGAGCGAAGCTTACGATGGGGCCCGATGAGATTCTCCTTCTGCAAATGTAACTAGACTTTGTTGCCAACCTGAAACCGGTGTGGTACCCTCTATTGATCATGGCACTGATTACACTTAGCATTGGATTTCTGCAAAATAGCCTGGACCTGTTGGTGGATGTGTTGAATCCACTCAATGAATCTGGTGGCTTTGTCGATTTCAGAATGACCAGGGGAAGAGTCTCTGCAACATTAATGGGCCCCAATGGTTGGAGTCTGTGCAAGAGGAAGTGCAACATCAATGGGTCCCAAGGGTTGGAATCCCAGACTCACCTAAAATGGGCTATGGCCGGTGGAACTATGGAGAACCATGTTGCAACTGTGTTAGACATATGGGAGACTCTTGTCCCATGTATGTGGATGCTTAGAATTTCACATGCGCAGGATGTGCACAATCATCTGATTGACGACCTCTGTTTGTCCATCAGTTTGGGGGTGGAAAGCATTGGATTTTGTGAGCTTGGTTTCCAATAGAGACCAGAGACTTGACCAAAAGGTGTCGAGGAACCTGCTGTCTTGGTCGAAGATGATGGTCTGTGGTATCCCAAAGTGGACCCACACTCATTCGAAGAAGAGCTTAGCAGTATCTGCCACTGTGACATTCTTCTTACAGGCTGTGAGGATGGACATCTTCGAAAACCGATCAACGACCACAAACACACAGTCATTTCCTTGCTTGGTGGATGAAAAGATAGAAATGTAATCCATTAAGATGGATTCCCAAGGATTCTCAGAAATAGAAAGAGGGGTGTATAATCCTTGCTTCTTGATGGTTGGCTTGGAAATGGCACAGGAAGTGCAAGATCTGATATACTTGTTGACGCCATGTCGAAGTTTTGGCCAATAAAAATGTTTTTGAAGAACAACCAAAGTTTTCTCTACGCCAAAATGTCTTGCCACCTGACTGTAGTGGGCTTCCCAAATCAGCTTTGCACGTTCGCTTGTAGGAACATAGAGATGGACCAAGTGGCATTAGAGTTCATCCTGAATGTGAAAATCAGTGACAGGTGCGCATGTACCCAAGAGTTGATATGTGATGGCGAAGTCTAGATCTTGTTGATAAAGTTGGGGCCACTCAGATGCTTCATGTCCACAAGAATGGAGCACAATGGTGAGTGTAGCCACAGGAGGTCGACTGAGGCAGTTAGCGACATGATTGGAGATAAATGTCTTATACTTGATGTTGAGATGGAACTGTTGTAGGTAGGTGGATGACTTCTGATGGAGGTCATTTTGCAATTTCCCCTGTGTCTGTATGAACTAAAAAGGCTTGTGATTAGTGTGTATGATAGTCTCTTTCCCCATAATGTAATGTTTCCATTGACGAAAGTCTTGTACAATGGAATGCATTTCCTTGTCATAGGTGGGGTATTTACAGACAGTATTGGAGAGTGTCTCACTATGGTATGCCACCGGATGCCCGTGCTGAGTGAGAACTACGCCCACAGCATAGTCAGATGCATCACTATCAATCTCGAATGGTTCTCGCAAATCAATAAAGGAGAGTACTGAAGCTGAGCACAAGTGATGATTCATATCATCGAATGCTCATTGTTGCTTCTTCCCCCACACAAACTTTTCCCTACCATCGCCCTTGGTCACCTGGCTGAGGGCCCACACAATATGGGAGAATCTCAACATGAACCGTCTATAGAAGTTGGCTAGTCCCAAAAAGATATGAAGCTCGGTCAGTGTGGTCGGGGCTGGAAATTCATGGATGACTTGGATATTAGCTGGATCAACATGTACCCCATGCTCATCAACAATGTATCCCAAGTATTGGACCTTGTTCATTCCAAAAGATAATTTTCCCAAGTTGGCATAAATCTTGTGATGTCGCAGAGTGCCCAAAACCTGTTGAATATGTTGCATGTGTTGCTCCCATGTTCTGCTGAAGATGAGGATGTCATCCAAATATAATACCACAAAGGATTTGGTGAAGGGTCTCAATACATCATCCATAAACCTCATGAAAGTGGCTGGTGCATTTTTTAAGCCAAAGGGCATGACTAGCCATTCGTAGAGACCTTCTTTAGACTTGAAGGTTGTCTTCCATACATCAGTTGGTTCGATGGGAACCTCGTGGTAGCTAGACTTTAGGTCAATCTTGCTGAAGAAATTATCCCCCTTGAGTTGGTCAAGAAGGTCATCAATCCTAGGAATGGGGTAGCGGTTCCTGACTGTAATTTTCTTTAAGGCTCTCTAATCAATGTAGAGTCGCCAAGTCCCATCCTTCTTCTGCACCAATACAATCGAGCTTCCGCAAGTGGAGGAGTTGGGCCTGATGTGCCCCTTAAGAATAAGCTCTTGGATCTGACACCTGATTTCATAATTCTCCATCAGCAAGCGTCGATAGACTGGTCCATTAGGTAGAGGCGTGCCAGGGGTCAGATCAATTGGATGCTTGACTTGGCAGTGTGTCGATACCCCTGTAGGTGAGGAAAAGCTGTGTAGAGGCCACAGATGTGGCAGTGACGTTTTGCTTACTGTGATCATAGATCACAAAGAAGACGAACTTCCTAATCTGTGAAATGACCTTACTGCATTGCTTAGCAGAGATTAAAGAAATAGCAGTAGGCAACGCTACCTCTGGGATCTTGTACATTTGTCTACCCAAAGTAATAATAACACTACGGGGTCTAGACTTATACACAGCATGACGCTTCCACAAATATGGTTGTCCTAAAACAACATCACAAACTTCAAGGGGAGAAATATCACATAGTACCTCATCTTTGAAAGGCTTGATGTCGTAGGGAAGACAACATTGTTGGCTGACACAAAGATCTCTTCCTTGGCGAAGCCAACCGATTGTGTAAGGCTACGGGTGCGGTTTCGTTGGTAGGTCTAGCTGCTTGACGACCTCTGCTGAAATAAGGTTCTTATGACTACCACTGTCGACAATGAAATGAATTGGAGCCCCCTTGACCCACATTTGTGAGTGAAAGAGGCGTTCCCCTTCCTCTGGTTCTTCCGGTTTGCTTGATCAGTGTTTGGTGGTAGCAATAGTGGCACTGGGTTCAACATTGATAATTTGCTTCCCTCCTTCTGGATTTGACTCGGAATCAGAATCGACCTCTGACTTATAATCCTTCAACTCGACTACGAGGGACTGTTTGGAGCGACATTATTCGGTGTTGTGTCAAGGAATTGTATGGTACTCACACCATTTTCCCGTGTCCTTCTTCGTATTCTCATTGCCCTTCTTGTGTTGTGGCTTGGACTGGTTGTCCTCAGGGCAACCATCTCGACTTGGTCCCTTTCTTTGTGGGTTGGGGCTGCCTTTTCTCTGCTTCAGCTGTGAGGGGTTTGTAGATCCAAACTCTTGTCGTTTCTGCTTAAATTTCTACTCGATCTTGACAACGTATCTATAAGTTGTTCCCAATGAGGCGATGTCTAGGAACTCCATTTCTATTTGAATGTATCTATGCAAACAACCACGATATTTGAGCACCAGATGACACTCAGATTCTTTGATACCCAATTTGGTGCATAGGGTATGGAAAATATTGGTGAAATCTAGTACTGTTTGGTCCCTTTCTTGACGTAGGGCGGTCCATCTGGTGTATTGGTCCTCGTAGCTTCCAATAGGGCAGTATTGTTCTTTAATGGAATCCTAGAAGGAATCCCATGTATGGGCCACCACAAACATAGTCGATTCCTCCATGTCCCTTTGCTAAGAGTAAGTATCCCACCATTCTTTAACATGGGGAACGACCTTGAGGAGTGCAAAAGTGATCTTTTCCATATCGGAAAAATTGTGGTTCGAAAAAAATCCTTCGAGTAGATTCAACCATTTATCTACAACCTTTGCATCTATCAATCCTTCAAATAATGGAATATCAAAATTTACCTATACCTTGAAGAGGGTTGCATGGCCTTTTGATGAAGATGCTTCTTCTATGGGCAGTCGTCGAAGGATCTGCACGAAGTTGTCCATCATTTCGTTTCTTTGTCGCGCGAGGGATTCCTCGAGCAAAATTTTAATAGGATCTCCTGCTCCATCATCTTTCTTTTCGTCCCCCATGGGTTGTTTTCAGGCTCGATGTGACTGATCTTGTAATGGATCGATTGGTTTGAGTCCCAACTTCTTGTACCCAAATCTTGTCGGGGACATGCACAGAGAAAAACAAATGAAGAGCAGACCACTCTGATACCACTGATCCAGATTTAGGAGCAGAATGAACTGATTAACATAATGAATACAATAAACACAGAGATATGAAGAATACCACAAATATCCAGTGAACAATATATTATATTAAATAATGAAATAGGCTAAAACTGTAAAACTGGAGAACTGAAACACTTGCTCGAATGGTGGTAGCTATCTTTGATAAGTGATGTGGCTGCTACGCACATTTGTCTGAGAAGAATGGATTACAATGAGGCTCCAGAGGCCTTTTTGATATTACTCATGAATTCCCAAACCATAGACATCCAAAAACCTAACCCTAGAAGGTGAAACGCCAAAAGTCATGTGGGCCCTATGGGTAAGTTGGTGTAATTTGGTACCTCAACTTCCAAGGGTCGTAACTTTTGCATACGACCTCCGTTTTATGCACGTGATAGGTCGTTGGAAAGGTATTTTAGAGAAATACACATTCTTTCATCAAACTCTGACTCCATCTACATTTTGACTATGGAAAGCCAAAAAAAAGCAACGTTTAGGGCCCCAAAACGACCCTAGAAGTACAACAAGATGTGCTGACATGAAAACATAGAAAATAAGCCAGTTGGATTAGGCGAGAAGCCACTTGTTTCCACCTAGAGGATGTGTGGGGCTTCATACAACCCCAAAAGTGTATAACCCACAATTACAAAGCATTACAGAAGAACGTGTTGAACAAAAATGGACACGAGGAGAGAGTTGGAATAGGTGGGTGGCCACCAATATCCATCTGGATGAATCTTCCCTCATTAGGAAGCAATGGTCTCCATTGCATTGATTTCCCCCATCACGTGAGGAAAATTTTGTTGGATTTGGCGTTGGGTGAGCCACTTGCCTTGGTGTAGGTGTTGTCCTACCTTGACAACCCAATAAACCTAGATCTGTTGTTGGCGAGTGCCCTTGACCTATGTGTCCACTATCTGATTAGTGTATGCTTGTTCCATGCAGTCAAGGTTGAGCTCTGTGGGTGTTGGCCCTTAACCAAGTTTTGGACATCCTTGGTCATGTTTGACCTATTTTGGGACTTCAACAGGCTGGTTGAAGGGGAAGCACAAGTCGAAGCGGAGATCGCGGGATCTCGGCCCCTTTTTAGGGAAGTTATTGGGATTAGGGGTTATGTAACGGGTATGGGATGTCGGCCCATGGGTTTACCCATGTTTAGGCCCATTTTGTAATGTATAAATAGATAGCTAGGCGATGTAAGAGAGAGAGAAAGATGTTAAGTTCTAGAGTTCTATATATGTGATTGCAAAGGCTTTGTGCATAGTGTATGTTGAGACTTGCAAAGCTAAGTGCAAGTGATTGTAAGAAGGCTTTGTGCTTAAACCTAGCTCGGTGAAGGAGGATCTGGAGAGGTGCGCGTAGATCTCCTGTCCTATGCGGAGTGGGTTATTGTGGCTCTGTGCTTGTAGAATATTGAGAGAAGATAATAAAGAAGAGAAGAGTTGGTGGACGGAGCCCCACAATGGGGTGAACCACATATATCCTATGTTATGGTTGCTTTGTGCATTCTGGTTATTGTCTTTTGTATATAATTTAGGCTTAAGTGCATTAATGAATGTTTAGATGAATCTTGTATGATAGCTTATTACTTAAGTGATGTGAATAAATGCTAGATCTAATCTTTTTCCATGTGATAAGTGCTTAGATGTGTTAGATCTGGTTGAATACTGCGTTGATATGTAATTAGGGTTTGGATCTGCGATGTGAATAAGGGTTAAATACTGATGAATGCTAAATTCTAAGTGCTTATTAGAGTGGTGCAATCACAGATCGATGTCCCATCTAGGTTGCAGACATTTAAGTCCTGCAACCACCCCTGCCTCTACCTCGGGTGAGACTTCATCTTCTTCATAGGTGTTGCCGAAAGGGTCGGTAGTTAGGGTTTTGTTGGTGTTTTGTTGAAGCGTTGAATCCTGGGTTTTCCCCTATGCAACAAATGGTTCTGTTGCCGGGACCTGAAACTGTGATTACTGGGAACTGAAGAAAAAAAAGCTTCGTGGATAGATCTGTTGCTCTAGTACGCAGTATTCCCGTAACACCCCCACGCTTTGTGCGAGAACTAAATAAAATTTCTCATTCATGAGCTAGATTAGCTCTTTGATTTCCTGCTGAAATCTCGCTATTTGATCCACATGCCCTATTGAAACCCCACCAACGTCAAAATGCACAAGGCGCGGGCTTCACCTATGCAACCACAAGTTGTGACCGCACGCCTATAAAGAGGCATTTCACATTTCAGGACTTCGGGACTTCTGCATGCGAGTCAATCCTGACTCCTGTTTCCCCGAATCCCCGACCTCCAGTTTTTCTCCAAGGACAGATCTATGGTCCTATGCTATCCCCTCGATTGACGACTATGAATGTGTCGCGATTTCGCATATCAGGATAATGAACGTGAGCCAGCTCTGACTCTTTGTTCCCCTAAATCCCAATCTCCATTAGCTCCTCCCTTAATCTTCCACCCATACGACCGATCGCCACGACCTTGGGCTTATTCTCCAAACTCATCGGGACTTCGAGTTTCGCGAAGTTGGAACACAAGCCAATGCTTATCTTTCGAAAGCCCGATCCTCGAACTCCCAATATCCCCTCACCCATATCAACGATCATGGCTCTCCTGTGATCTGACGGTTCAGATCAAATCGCGAGTTCGGGTCTCGTGAGTTCACAAAACTCTACCCTTTGACTTCTTTCAGTAGCGAGTCAACGAAATGTTGATCTCTCACCACGTGTCTTCTTACGATGGATAGTCAAGGAGGGTCCCGATAGATCCTTGGATCTACGGTCCATATTTCATCGCTACTTGTGAAGACTAAAGGAGTCGAGGCGTTAATGTCTGCGCTCCCGCTTCAAATCTAATGGTCGTGACAGACCTCAGATCCTTCTTGAAGGATCTCATCCATTCGTCTCCCAAACGAAAGGATATTACCTTTCGGTATTTGAACTCGCTATCATTTATGAACTTGGGAAACGAAATTCAACCTCTCAGAGCTTCGAGCTTCCGTGGCTCCGAAACCTTCAAAAACTAACTCCTTCTTGCACAGGGTTCCCAGACCCAGGTCACCTGAACCTTCAGATGATTCTTCGACAAATTATCCCTACTCTTAGTCGGGTTTCTAGATAAGGGCTCGGGTGCGTTGCAAAGTCCCTAGGCTACTGACCTGAATGAAGTGCCTTCCTAAGGTAAACTTGTGGGTTTATCGTAGCGGTAGCCATACCAGGGAGCTTACTCCGACTCTGAGATATGATGCAATTCCCTGGGGAATAAGAACGGGGGCATAAGAACGCGTTCTAATTCTAGTAGTCCGCAACATATCACGGGCGTACGGATGTGTTTCAGATTTAGTGTTATTCAAGTTAATTTGCAGAAGGAGCCTCTCTTGATCTTAATAGGTTAAGCCAAATACAGATTTTGCAAGAAAACAACAAAAATATAGAGTTGAGCGACCTTTCAATATCGGGCGAGCGAACCATTTCAATATTAGGAAAGCAAACCAATTAAAGGGATAATGACCACATTTCAATGTTCCATAGGTAGTGGTGAACAAACTAATTAAAGGGATGATGACCACATTTCAATGTTTCATAGGTCGTGGACAGACGATGAAAAAGTGAGAAATACCTCCCCCTAAAAAAGAAGGCCTTTGGCATAATAAGTTCATATACCTTATGTACTTCTCTGTGAATCTTTGTATCTTATAAATTATTATAAGAGCGCATCATTGTCCTCACAATTTGGGATAGGTTATGAATTAACAATGGTTGCATGAAAAGTGAGAAGTGAGGTAAGGTGCATTTTACATATAATGTGGGGTTGGAATTAGTTCATCAATTTTTTTGTGTTAATGTAATAATATATTGACTATGAACATTAACACAACACATGTTGAAATACACAATGCATGTTGAAATGGAATTTGACATTGCAAGGTTTACACTAAGAATTTGTAATTTTTAAAAGAATTTTTATTTTTTTTATTAAATATTAAAATTAATTTTTATTTTTTTTTTTTATTTAAAAGTATTGAAAGACATATTTTTATTAAATAAATAAATAAAAGAAATATATTTAATTATCTTATGGGTGGTTGGGAAGAATAATTATTAACTTTCTTGATCAAATTCAATCCCCACAAATGACATGTTGAGTTCTTAACAAGATTATTATTATAATAGCTTTGAGCCTTGTTGTTGAATAGCCATGTGCTCTGAAAATTTTAAAATTAAGATTTAATCCAAATACCATTATTGAAATAAGGGGAAAAAATTATCACTCTAGTATTTGTTATAATGTTAAGGGAAACTCCAATGATACAACTACCTTGATTTTGCCAGACTAATCAATGAAATTGTTCATTTATGTATTTGAATCATCTAATTCATGTTACTTTGTGATCCCTCCATAAAACATTTCAAGGAGATCTATAAGCACGTTTGTCTTAAGAACCAACCTTTCAAAAGATGTAATAGTAAATGTTTCTATGTTCATATTTGTTTTATGTATTATCCAATTCTTAAGATTGAATGTTTCTATGTTCATATTTGTTTTTATGTACGGTTGTTTATTTATATTGATTGAATTTTTCAAATTTATATATATATATATCTAATTTTTCAAATTTGAACTTTTATTTTTATTATGATTCTTTCCTTATTAAATAATTAATTTTGGAATGAATTTTACTTTATAATAAGATGATTATAAATGTTTATTGAGATTAATTTTGATTTATTAAAATTTAAATAAAAAATGGTAAGGATTTAGTTGAATTAATTTTGATTTATTAAAACTTAAATAAAAAATGGTAAGGATTTTGTTGGATTGTTTTAAAATTGTATTATTATGCTCAAAATGATTGGAGAAAAATTATCCTAAATATCCATAGTTTTGATGAGTTAAAAGCTTAAGAACGTCAATATTGTTGCAAATATTTTGGAATTGAAATTTAATCGCAGCGTACATAGGACATTTTAAAAGAAATAACTTTTCATCCTCCACCTTCTTAGTATCACGAAGGTGACAAATTCTTTCATTCCCAAAGTGTTTTAGGAATTGTCCAACAACTGGTGTCACTATGGAAATTGTGGAAATTCATTCTTATTTTAGCAATTTTGATTTTCTTTTTTTACGCTAGTTATAACATACATATACTTTTGATATTATAAATTAGGATTATTGACCTCTTTATATTATCTCGATAATCTCTTATCCTCTAATCCTTTATTGCACCACAATTTCTCCTTAAATTTAGATGTAATGGGATTTTTAATGGTATCGATATTTTGCAGAGGGACATATTCTTCTATTCTCTAATGATTTAGCCAAGACTTAACATCTTTATGCCAATCCCTCTTAAACCACTAGTGGCTTTGACTAGAGTTTGAATCAATCTTAGGAAGCTTCTTGTAATTCATGTTAGTTATATTGTAGTTATACATTAGGTGCCTAGTCATAGCCATACTCTCAATCGGGAGACTACTGAAGAAATTGAATGCATAATATCAGGACAAGATCAAAGAAGACAAGAGACACAAGAAGTGGCAGAAAAGTCTTAAAGCCATATCATGTCCTTGTATTCATTGTAATGATACAATATATAATACAATAATGAAACCACCTCAATTTCTCTCAGATCAACACCTCATCAGGAGATAAGATAGGAGGCAATATAGGAATCTAGAAACACACTTAGGATAACAACTATATCCTAGTTATGTGAAATACATAAAGGTGGTATACTAGGATTTAATGATTGTATATGAGTAAAAGGCTAGCATTCCCCCCCTCAATCATAAGTACGAAGAATCAAACCAACAATACATCGTAAACTGTTATCATATCCAAGTCTTCTTGCTGAAACTCCTAAATTGAACCTTAATGAAGAACTGCCTGAAAAACCACCAAATTTGGATGTTGAAAACTCTGGAAATCTCATTGTGTAATCATGTGAGCCAAAATTCCTGTAATTTGTTCACTGATGTGAACCCCAATATGATGAGAGCGAAGAAAAGAGAAGTGAATCAACTATAATTTTGAAACATCCTTGAAAATGTCTGACAACTCAATCAATGTCAAGCTGCAACGCAGAAGGATCCTAATGTCCTCTGCTAGGTCAAATGACCATCATGGTGAACAAAATGTCCACATCATTTCTCTCAAAATCAACATCCCTGAGTATGATTCAAAGTCATTGAACCATAATTCTACCAAAGTCTGTCATCTATAGACTGCAGTTGCCCATATGGCAGATTTCGTGCCCATCTGGCATATTTGTTTTTGTTTTTTCTGCTTTCTATAGACCGTGGTTTCCCATATGGAAAATTCGATACCCATTTGGCATATTTGTTGTCGAAACTTTGGGTCTGACAAGCATATTCAATTATATAATTGTACTCCCCCTCCCCCTTTTCAAATGAAAGGAGAGATCACAAGTGGTTTCACGAACCATCTTCACTAGATTTTTGAACTCCCCCCCTCTTAAGGTGCATAAGAGTTACATCATTGTACTCCCCCTCTAGACTCAAGATAGTATCATACTTCATTTGTGTACATCACAAAGTGGGCATGTGGAAACAACCACATGTTATCTCATCCTATGAGGGCCATGCTTAAAAGTTACGCCATAAGGGGACCACTTTGGACTTATATTTGAAAGAACATATAGAATTGGATGTGGATCATCACCAAAATCATCTAGAATAGTTTGAAAGTTTTTTATTGTTTCCATTTCTCCATGCAATTGTTTCTTTACCTCTGTCTTGACTAGATGGTAAGACTGATGTAGTTTATTTACTTGTTGATTCCATTTCCATGAAGTTAGCCATCCATAATTAATTGTTTGCTTAATCCTTTTCTTCTTGTGACATTTTTCTGAGAGGTGATTTGTCTTCCCATAATCAAGACAAGGATGGAGATCAAAATATTTGGAATCCAAGTGGCCAACTCTATGACAATGTTGGCACTTATTAGTAATATTCTTCACTTATTCATGAAATCCTGCATGCACAAACTGAATAGGTTTAGAGTAGTATGAGATACGAAAGTTGTTGCTTTTGTCATATCCTAAGTCATGTCGATCTTCGTTGAATGATAATTCTTCCCAAGGTCTGACAAATATCTTGGAAAGATCATTTTGACTTTGTTCTCTTACTTCTTCACATTTGTTGTTGTTGTTATTGTCATTATGTGCTTCTTTTTTGGACTCATCTTTGGAAGATTCCATATCTTTTGTGTCTTGTGCATCAACTATTAAGTCTTTTGTATCACAAGTAGCATTAACCATCTGCATTGTGTCTTTTGTGTCACAAGTCGCATCATCTTTTTGCATGATCTCATTTGTATCACATTCTGCATCAACCATCTACATTATGTCTTGTGTGTCACAAGTTGCATCAACTTTTTGCATGATCTCATTTGTATCACATTCCACATCAACCATCTGCATTATGTCTTGTGTCTCATAAGATGCATCAACCTGTTGTATGAACTCATTTGTATCACATGTTGCATCAACCATTTGGATAAGCTCCTTTGTAGCACATGTTGCATCAATATTCTCTATTAGATTTTTTGTATCACAACTTGCATCAACTTTTTTATTTGCTTCAGATGTTGCATCAATCATGTCATCAATTTGATTATTCTTTTCTCTTAAATTTATCTGAAGTGCATCAATCGATTGATCCTTCATTTCTATTTCATCTCGAATATCATTTGTTGACTGTATTGTATCAACCATGCGATCAGTTATGTTTTGGTTTTGAATTATCTTCAACTCAAGTGTTTCAATCAAGTTATCTTTCATATCAATTTGATCTTGTAATTCATGGTTGTACTATTGCAACTCCTTGATTTTTGGAGAGGCGCTCTGTAAAGTCTTTCCTCCTTTACCCATTTCTTATTATTCTCTCACTCACGCTCGCTTGAAATTTCTCACTTGAAATTTTCTTGCTTAAATTTACTTCCTTGAACTTGTCACTCTCGCTTGAATTTTTTTCTAGCAAGATGAGGGTGTTAGATATTACCAAAAATGCACCTAAAGTGTGATGCTTACAATGGTTTAAGTTTTAACTACTCAACCTTGTCAATTTAGACTTACAATGACTCGAACGGATGTTGGGTTCAACCAAGAATGCATTCGATACAATTTAACTTAAGTTTGATATTGACACTTACAAAAAATTATATTTGCAAGTTTACAATGAATGTCGACTTCAAAGTTGAATTTATCTTCAAATTTGACGATGCTTTGACTTCAAGTCGCGTCTAATTATCCTTTCATTACAAGCATGATTTGTTCATTTTCTTTAGTATTCTTTGTCACTGCTTGATTGACATGTTACTTTTGCTTGAATGTATGTGCATGAATAAAATTTATTGTGAGAGCTTGCATTTACTTAACTTGTTGCGTACTCCATGCGTGTATCGTCATATAAAAAATTGTGAGTGTATTTATGTCAAAACTAGACATAAAACATTACATAAAACAACCATGGAAACATTCACCACCACACATAATGCAAGGTGTTCCTAAGATGCCCTTATTCAATTTCGGACGGATCTAGGACACGGAGAAAAAAACTTCAATTTTATTATAGGTATCTCTTTTATGATCACAATACAAACAAAAGCCTTCAATGGGCTTCACGTCCCAATTCAACTTATAACTCCTTTTTACAAAGTTTGGCAACCAAGCTTCAATAACTCCATTTCAATTTTGCAACAAATACAAGACCCTCATCGATTTTAAGACCGGACTTCAAGCTCCTTCAATTTTACTTTCGGAAGTCCTCAACTATACTTGTCAAACAAATATTCAATTACAAAAATAACCCATAGTAAAACTTCTCTAAAGTTCTCCATAGTAAATTGTCTTCCCTTAAAATAAATATTGTCTTCCCTTAAAATAAATATTTTAATGTTTAACTTAAATCCACTTATCACTCCACATTTGTCACAAAAGAAGAAAGGTCGTTTACATTAACATAAAGTAATACTTTAAGTTAAAACGAAACACTTCCAAACACTTACATACATAAAGTTGGTATACTAGGACTTAATGATTGTATATGAGTAAGAGGCTAACAACTACCAATGTTTATGAGGAGGATAAGATATAGATGTATTGCTTTTAATTTTAAGATTATAAAATATAAAATGCTTGTGGATTTAATTGATCCTTCTCCATGATTCTATAGAGATGTTGCAGCCTTGGACTTTACCTCCATATAAGATATCGAGAGTGGCAAGAGTCCTAAAGAGGAGTTTATTTTTTTCCCACAAATAGAAACCCACTGATTTACAATTGTTTTCAACATCAAAATAGGCTTTCTACCCTCCATTAATTATTTTATCAATTCTATAATTCCAATTAAACTTGTGATGAAGATCACACCGAGATATTTATATAAAGCGATTTATTCTAAATTGTTATTGTCTAAACAAAATTAGTATAAATGTATTTTTTGAATTTGATTATTATAACCTTTGCTTTATTAATGTTCATTTTCTTAATCATACTAAAACATAATTTTTTGAAAAAATTTAGTTGTTTGTAAAAAAAAACATCTCACCATAAAAACAATATCATCCCATGAAAGCTTTCATCTCACCATAAAAACAATATTATCATATGGAATCTTTTTTCACCCATAAATCTCTAACTTTGATTAATATCAAATGAAAAGTTCAAGTAATTGTCCTAAAAACACTTTTTATTTTAGGAATACTTTGATTAATATCAAACGAAAAGTTCAAGTAATTGTCCTAAAAACACTATTTTATTTTAGGAATAGAAAAACTAACATGAACCCACTAAAAGCCTCGTGGAATTTTTCTCTACTCCATATTCATTTATCTATGATTATTCATTTACATTGATGGGATTTCTAAAACAATTTTTTGAAAATAACATTTCTTTACTATGATTCCTCCATTACTAAATATCTAACTCCTTTTAAATTCTTGGAATGAACTGAAACTTTAAGGGAACTCTTCTTCAGTTAATCTTTCAGTGTTTTTGGGTTGACTAGTGTTTTCAAATGAGAGGTTATGTTACTATTTGAACAATTATCATATAAAAAATTGAACCTTGTAGTAAATATATGTCCCTATATGTTGATTAGTTGGCATGGAACTTTGTTAAAACTATTTCGATGAGTTGGCATGTAACTTCGTTAAAAACCATTAGATGAAACTTTGTTATAATTTAATATAAATAAATATAGGTAATGGTTTTTAACCAAAATAATGATTAATAATTAATTTGTG
>ML815592.1:0-58253 GCA_009831015.1 Picea engelmannii
GACTATTGAACATCCAAGTCCATACAGAGTTTCATGGATACAAAAAGGACATTAGGTAAATGTCACTAAACAATGTTTAGTTGAATTTAAAATAGGGGGATATAACGATAAGATATTGTGTGATGTCATTCCCATGGATGTTTTTCATCTATTGCTGGGTAGACTGTGGCAATATGACAGGAATGTGGTTCAGGATGGGAGAAAGAACACATACACCCTAGAGAAGAATGGGAGAACTCACATGTTGTTGCCGATTAAGGAAAAAGAGGTGAAACCTAAAGTAAGCAACACTGTACTTCTCATGAGTGGGAAGGAACTTCTTAAGGAGGTTAAGAAGAAGGAAGATCCACAATTCATTGTGGTCAGGAAGCCTAGAATTGTTTTAACCAATACGAGAGTGGATGATTTACCAGAGGAAATCCAGAAGTTACTGGAGGAATTTGATGATATAGTAGTGGACGAACTACCTCGTTTGTTGCCACCGATCAGAAGTATAAGTCATCACATTGATCTTATACTTGGAGCTAGTTTACCAAACAAAGCAGCGTATAGATTGACGCCACAGGAGAATGAAGAGGTCAAAAGACAGGTCCAGGATTTAATGGACAAAGGGTTGGTTAGAGAAAGCTTGAGTCCATGTGCTATTCAAACAGTGCTTAGCCCAAAAAAAGATGGAGGCTGGAGAATGTGTAGAGACTCAAGGGAAATTAACAAGATTACCATCAGGTACAGATTTCCATTGCCAAGAATGGACGATTTGATGGACTGCTTGAGTGGGGCAAGATTATTTTCAAAGATAGATTTGAAAAGAGGATATCATCAAATTCGCATGAGAGAAGGTGATGAATGGAAGACAACATTCAAGACTAACGAAGGGTTGTATGAATGGCTTGTTATGCCATTTGTCTTAACAAATGCGCCCAATACTTTCATGAGATTGATGAATGAAGTCCTGAAGGATTTCATCAGAAAATTTGTGATTGTGTATCTTGATGACATACTGATTTTCAGTAAAACAGAGGCAGATCATTTGAATCATTTGGCTACAGTGATGAAGAGGCTAAAACAAGAGAAGCTGCTGATAAATATGAAGAAATCCTCATTCATGAAGACAGATCTCATTTATTTGGGTTTTGCTATTTTTGCAGATAAGTTGAAGATGGATCTAGATAAAGTGGAGGTGATTAAGAATTGGCCATCACCAAAGAGTATCTTTGAAGTTCGAAGTTTTCATGGATTGGCTAGTTTCTATAAAAAATTCATCATGAATTTCAGTCGGATTAGCGCACCAATGATGGACACAGTGAAGAAAAGACATAAATCTTTTCACTGGACAGAAGAAGTAGAGAAAAGATTCAATTTGTTAAAGATGAAGATTACTGAACAACCAATTCTGGTGTTGCCAGATTTCAGTAAGACGTTTCAGGTCAGGTGTGACGCTAGTGGATTTGCAATTGGAGCGGTTTTCCTCAAACCGCGATGCTGACCTTTTTCTATCGGGGTTTTCTCTATCGCGATTTCGACACTCGTGATGTTGAACCACTCGTATCCCCAACTCCCGAACCCCGATATGGTGAAACTCCGACACACGCACGAGTTCGACCCTTCACGTCACTTCACCTTATCGACACTTCGGATTTCGCGGTATCGCGAATCCTGAGGTAATGGTTTCAGAACTTCTCGCTGTGAAACCCCGATATATTATGCCACCTATCCACTCCTCTGATTTATATGGCCCCACACTATTCTCTTAGCTGTCGGGATATCACGTATCACAATATCGCGATTCCTGATGCAGTGTTACGGATTTTCAACCCACAAAACCCCGAGGTGTGAATCCACGCGTAAATCCAACGATCCTCGTGACTTGGATCTACGGCTCTGCCCCTCCTGAGCTTTCAACCTCTCGAGAATACCTGTAGTATCTCCCCTGCACCTCCTTGAGATATGACGACTTACGGGATGTCGCGAATCCTCCTCGGAGAATACCAACCGTCCGTCCGTCCTTGGCGATTTCTGCGAATGACCAAGTGTTCCTCCGCGGAACTCGTCCACCTGCACACAAACTTGCAATGCCTACTTAATCACTTCGCAGCACAAGTTCCCTGTGCTTCTCCTTATGACCGCTCGAAGGCCTATACCTCCTGAGCTTTTCAAAATATCCCTGCACGCGCTCCTTGCGGCCGACTTTCAAACACTTCAAGTGTTTGAATCCTTTTGACTCTGCGCACACTTGCAGCAACAGTCTCTCAACACTCTGCTTAGATTCACAACTCTGAGGTTTAGCTTGGCCTACACACTCCTTGCATGGCTCATGTGTCCAACTGTACTTCTGTGGAGATGAGAACAAAAGCTACCCTATATGAACCCTATGTCAACGCACTCCTTGCGGACAATTCGACTGCACTCCTTGTAGGAACTCTTGTTCAGAGAGAGAAACAATTGAAACTCATTCTTCCTTCCTCTCAGACTTCAATTCAAACATGAAATCATATACACAACATATAAATAAAATGTATAATAGGAAGTAAATATTCATGATTATATCATTCAACATCAATACACAGAGAACAACACAAAACCATGAATTTGAATCAACCTCTTCTATTAATCCAAATATCTGTACATGGGTGTTCTTACACAGCTCTCTACATGCTCTTGCTCAAATGCTTCTTCATTGATAATGTTGCAATACACAATGAGGGTGTCTATATCCTGTTTCTCTCTTGCGCTCTAAAACTGTCTAATCTACAATTAAATTCTATCTACCTGCATTAACTACTATAAATGCCTTCTACCTACTAAGGACGAGAGCTAAAGGCTCAAGGTCCGTTTACATTTTACAAGTGTGCCTTCTCTTAATGACTCATTTAAGATCGCGCAACAACTTCCAAGGTGATTTTCAAAATTTGTGCTGGCATCGTCTAGCTATCCAATTGTCTCTGCGCTGGCTCGCTTGATGTGGGAGATGCTCCTGCATCAACATATTTTTGAAAATGGCACACTTTATATCATGTCAGAAAACCAACGACACAACTCACATTGCGAACCTGTTTTTCAAAGAAGTTGTCAGACTTCACGGCTTACCAAGGAGTATAGTTTCAGATCAAGACACCAAGTTCGTGGGACATTTCTGGAGGACTTTATGGAAGAAGCTGGGGACGATTTTGTCATTTAGCTCAGCATATCATCCTCAGACAGATGGGAAAACATAAGTTGTAAACAGAGGCTTAGGAGATTTACTAAGGAGCCCAGTGACTGAACATCACAGTCAGTGGGATCACATTCTGCCATAGGCGGAATTTGCTTACAATGATTTGATCAATAGAAGCATGGGGTAGAGTCCATTTCAGGTTGTTTATGGAATGCAACCTAGGGGAGTTTCTGAATTGAAAGATTCAAAACATAATGAAACTAGAAGTGCTAGTGCAGAAGATTTCGCAAAAGCAATGAAAGAACTTCACAGCCAAGTGAAGGAGCGATTGCAGAATTCAAGCCAGGAGTATAAGCGCAGAGCAGATCAACACAGGAGATAAATTCAATTTGAATTTGGTGATTTGATTCTTGCACATCTGAGGAAGGAGAGGTTCCCAAGGGGAACATATAACAAACTTAAAATGAAAAATATTGGACCATGCAAGGTCTTAAGGAAATTTGGGGCAAATGCATATGAGATTGAATTACCCGATGGGATTGGAATTTCACCGATATTCAACATCTCAGATTTGTACCCTTACAAAGCTAGAGAAGTAGGAGAAGACAATGAACAAACAGAGGTTCAGTGGGCTAAACAAATTCCTGTAGCTGGAAAGCCACAGATGGAGAGTATACTTGACAAGAGAGTCAACAAGAGGACCAGGAGAAAAGAGTATTTCGAATACTTGGTCAAATGGAAGGGAAATCCAGTTGAAGATGCCAGCTGGGAGAATGAAGAAGACATTCAAAAGCATGGGCAGACTGTGCAAGAGATCATGAACAAGAGTTCACGAAAATTTTCAAGTGAGGGAGTATGATGCAGGAGCATCGCAAGCAGCATGTAAGCGCAAAGACGGAAGACAACTGGAAAGCACCAGTGCACATTTTTTGAAATGTTTTGAAACATTAATGTAATAGTTAAGAGGAAGCACACTTAGAGAATGTAAACAGATCTTGAGCAGTTTCTCTCATCTGTAGTAGGTGAAGGCATTTATGCATAATTAATGTAAGTAGGTAGATTTAAATGCAGATTAGACAGTTTAGAGTGTAGGAGGGAAAACCGAATATAGACACCTTCATCTTCTATCATTTGTAACATTAGCAACATTATCAATTGAGCATAGAGCATAGAGAAGAGAAGAAGCAGAGAGTTGTGTAGAAGAACCCATGTACATAAGTTCTGAGATTAATATATGAAGCTTTGATTCAAACTCATGGTGTTCAAATGCTTTCTGTGTATACATGCTGAATGTTATGCTCATGGTTGTTTTACTCTTTCTGTTGTACATTTGCTTTTATGCTATGTATGTATGATTTCATGTTGGGTATTTGAAGTCTGAGAGAGTAAGGAAATGAGTTTCAATTATTTCTCTTCTTGAGTAAAAGTTCCTGCAAGGAGTGTAGTGGAGCGTCCACAAGGAGTGCGTTGACGGGTTCAGAGTTTACCTCTGAAAGCTTAGGAGGGATACCGTTGTTCTCATCTTCCGCAGAAGTGCAAGTCAAGCACAGAAGCCGTGCAAGGTGTGTGCAAGCTGGCTGGAAGTTCAGAACTTGTCAACCAAGGAGAGGGTTGAAGACTGCTGTCGCAAGGAGTTGCGTAGAGTCAAAGGATTCAAATACTTAGACGTATTTGAAGAGTGCCACAAGGAGTGCGTGCATAAATCTCATAGGAAATTTGAGTTAGTGAAAGGAATCTTAGAAGAGTTCTCCCCTTCAAGGTGTGAAGAACATAAGAGGGGTTTTGGTCATCGTGCAGAGGCCAAGTCATAGTGAGGAGGATTACTGAGGTGACTCAGAGTAGAAGTTCTTTGAGGAAGAGTTTGGATGGTTGAAATTCTTTGAGGAGGAATCTCGAAATAGTGGGGATCGTTGGATCTACAGAAGTTGCGAGAGGGATAACGGTTAGGACAGAGCCATCCTTTTGGATAGCCTAAATTAACGTCAACCGTGGATCAGGATTTCCGGGGCCGTCGGATTATTTCAGAGTTTCAGACTTCGAAAGTTCGAGTTGCAAGTTTGGGTCTTGACACATCAAGTACCCGAAGTCTGAAAGGATTCTTGTCGAGGTTTGTGGGAAACAACAAGGAGAAGTACCATTTCGGTATTTCAAAACTTAGGATATCGGAAGGTGGAGAGGATAGAGAATTCAAGTGTTAGAATATTGAATTCCCGGTATGCAAAATTGCGCTGACCATTGGATCAAGGGAGAGTTCACAGCCGTTGATCTACTTGAAAGCGAAACCTTAGAGTTTCAAAATTACGGGATTCGTAGGTTTGGGAATCCCGAGGGTATAGTAAAAGTGCATTTCGGTGGTTGAAACCCCAAAATCGCGAAGAGAAAAGGGAGACCAGGATATCTTTATTTCGGCAGATCGGGAATCGGAAGTTGGGGGGTCGAGGGGAAGAGTTGCATGACATCGCAACTCCTGAATTCACGAAATCCGAAAAGCCAAAATTGACATCAGGAAGACCAAGTGATTTTCAGGTTTCGGAGGTCAGAGAGGTAAGGTGCTCGACCACAGGATTCGCGAATTCACGAAGTTGGATATCCCGAAATAAAAGAGAAATTTCCTCAAAAGTGTTGTTGTGTGTAGATTTCTCGAAAGGGAAATAGAAGAAACAATCTAGCTCTCAGGCCAAGGAGAAGATCCTGTGTAGATCCCGACCTGCAGGTCTGGGGAGGGGTCTACATCAAATTCTCAGATTCATAGTTGAACCATAGATATCAAGTTGTGTTAGAATTCAAATAACACCAAGAAAGAAATAAGCAACTATGTAACCTAACTACATGTCCATGCATAGTATAAGAGATAACCATAACATAAATTTTTAAGGCCCCGAATCACATCATTTTATTAGCATCAACAATATAGAAGACTTCATACACCATGGATCTTCTATATCACTCTTCAAAATACATAGATATTCAACACATCATCTCACGCAACGAGATATAACTCCTCATGATCCATTACAAACTCAAAACTTACCATAGATGAAACAATAGTACCTACTAAGGAAACTACAATACCCAGCCATGAGAATAGGGATCCAAACCCAACAGACACCAATAACAACAGACATTGACTGACATACAATAATAATAGTGTAATGATTGATATTTCTGTGGTGCAAGTTTTATTTTGATGGGTTTAGAATATCCACAATATCATTTGCTATCTGTTGACGTTTGGGATCCATAACAGGTTCCATATTCATGACACAAAGTTCAGGTTTGAGATGAGAAGAGGCACAACTATAAATACTAAAAATAATAAGAAAAGCCTAGGAGGCTGGCTAAAGCTACAAAAACTTAAATAAAAGGAGAAAGCACTGAATAATAATTAATTAATACTTACGTAATAATGATAACCTAATAGTTAGTTGTAAAGACTTATTTATAATAGCAGTAGTATTATTAGTAATGGTGATAATAGTAGTATGACTGACAATAGTAGTGTTAATATTAATAATAGTAGTATTAATCATAATAATATTATAATATAGTGTACCCATTTTCCTTTACATTTCCCTTTTACTTATACATGCAAGTCTTTAAATTTTTTTATTGACTAATCAAATCTACTTCTTCTCGCACCCGATATTTCTTTGATTCACCCGTAGTATTTCCTTTTCTGCCACTTTCAAAGCTTCTAGTTGTCGTGCTATGCTTTTGACGTTTTCGTAATTATTACTCATCCTTATCTCTTTATCCAAAAATGAAGGGCCCAACACATCTTTTGTAACTATACTAGTGCATTCTTCCCTTCTAAGGCACATATAATTAGGAACTCTATGAGGTAATGAATCCATATTTTTATCTTGATTCCCAATGTTTTTAGTAATTATTTGGATAGGAAATTTCCTCATCTCACAATTACTCTGTCATAGAGTCTTTTGATGACAAGTGGAGAATTTTTGTAGTAGTTGACTACATCAATCTGATAGATCTTAATTGATTTTCATATCAGTGCTATCCTAGAGTAGAATCAAGCATATAGGTTTTGTCGACAACCACCTCGATATGGATTTGTGTTCAGTAAATCAAACCTACCTCCAACTCAACAGACATGGTGGTGTGGTCAAACCTATGATCAACCTCTTAACAAACACTAGCAATGAAAACACAATTTTGAATGAGAGAGCTATTCTCATGCATTTTGTCATGAGAATAACTCGTGATATTACCTAGAGAATAACCTTAGTCAAGAATCTAGGTTCTATTTTGCATCCACAATGTGTAGATTACAATTACAGGGGAGTTGGTCGTTGGAGAAAATAGAGAAAAGTTATATATATTTAAAAATGTAATATAATTGTAAAGAGGGGGGTCAATAAGGGATATGGGAGAGACTTATAGATAGATACAAAGATAGAGGAATAATAGTGTCATAAAAAATCTTGTATGTAGAGGGGACAATGATGGATATTTGATACTTTTGCATTGTAACTTTTATTTGAATAATGAATACAAATGTTGTGACTATTTAACAATGTTCTGGTTGTGATTCTAATACTATAGTTATTCTATAATGATTTTCCAACCAAGTGCCCCCCTGGATTGGAAATGCATTGTAATGTATTGTTAAATAGTTAGTTTAGTTTTGTGTAGTAGGTATAGTCTTATGATTTCTAATTTGATCTGATTGTTGTGTCATTTCATAGATCAACTTACCATTGCTTTCTTAGAACTATGTTTCATTTATATTTAGTTGTGCATTGATTTCAAGTGTGCTTCCAAAGGCCTCAATGAGTTGTTAACCCAAGGATTCTAACAAAGCATAAGGTATGGGACCTAAATTTACAACCTTGAGTATTCTAGATTTGATTTATGACTATATATTGCTTTCAGTTGATGTCTAATAGAGATACAAGAATCTATCTAACTATTGGGTAAAATAAGTGATCACAACCTCAATATTTAGTCTCGATCCCTGGAAGTGTCCTATTGGTTGATTGAATTTAATAGGGGTAGTTTAGTTTCCTATTCCTACATATAATTTTCTAGCATCTCATAAGTTTAAGAACACACTGGTCGATAATTTAATGTCTATAATTTATCCCCATAAATTCACCAACACCCATATACCCTCGGGTATATAGGGAGTCCCATAGGTCTTCTGAAACTAGATATAAATCATCCTATTATCCATCTTACTGCTATAGTGGCACATTGTAGTATGGATAAAGGTATGGTTGAGCCTTTTTAGTTGATTCCCTGAGATATTGGGCCGAGTACTATTGTTGGACCCCACTAGTATATCATAGAGCTATAACACAGGGAAAACCCTTGTCCATAGAAACCCTTATAAACCTAACCCTTGTTGTCAGAACAAAAAATCACATACACAAAAGGGAAATTTTGCAATACAACTATACCTCCTACATCTAGGTTATGGAATTACTACACAATTTAAGGTATTAAAAATTTGGGCATTTGGTCACTACAATATTATTCAGACTGGAGTATAACTCCGCAGGAGTAAAATAAAAGAAAATAAAAACAAGTAGTGGTCCTATAGGTCCCCATATTTGGGACCTATCCCATTGGATTCCTCTCTTCACCCTGATCCCAGTGGCACCCATCACTTATAAGCCTTCTTTTCCTGTGGACCCACCCACCCTCCCCAACACCCTTATTTGGGACCTATTCCATTAGATTAATCTCTTTGGATTGATCGTCATTGTACCCCTCACCGATAACCTCTTTCTGTGTAAACCCACCTACCCACTTCTTTCCTTCTTACCTCCCAAATGGCCCAGACCTACAACCAAGATCTTGAAAACTATAACATCCTTGCTATAATTCCTAGTTTAATTAATGCTTAATGTAGATATAGTGTATGGTTGTGGCCAAGTGATGTATATGGGAATTGTATTTTTGAATTTTAATAACAAAATGTGATGCCATCTGCTGGGGGACATGGATAGATATGGGGGCTGATTAATCCACAAGAAATGGGAATGTCTAGGCATGTCTAAGAGGGCTCCAAGGGGGAATTTCCCATGTCTATTATTTAAACCCACATTCCTAAATTTTATTATCATTTTGTATTAAACTTATAATTCTTCCCTTGAGTATAGAAGAACCCAATTATTGAATGCATGTAAGAGAGTGGGTGTGATAAGTCACATCCCATAGTTATTGGGAGCATGGGGTTGAGTAAAATCAACTTGGAGAAGAGTGTAAGTCAAGAAAGTAAGCCAAATAATGTAAATTCATATGGGTAGTTACAATAATTTTATATAGTCATGTTTTTTCATGAAAATCAAGCAGAGAACACGAAAGAAGATATTTAGAGTCAGAGAAACCATGGAGGGAGAATTCTGGAGCGTATTTGGAGCATTAGACTAAACAACTGTTGTTTTTTGAATAAGATAGGTTAATCATGTAGTTCATTCAATTTTTGCATTTGTCTTAACCATAAACAATAATGTTGCAGCAACCAATATCAGAAGAAGAAACACCATGCACAAGAACACAAGAAGTATCCTGGGAAACTCTTCTCAACAAGGGAAGAAAACCCAGCCAAATCCTTTGCTATATTCTTCAAGAGAAAGGCCTTCACCACCAATAATACCTAACACACAAGAGGGTGCTTAAGCCCTAGAAGACTAGAGCCCAAGAGAGGTGCACACTTTTCCCAAGAAGGTGTACTTGCTGAAATTTCCAAACTTGTGTGTAAGATGTGTTCCTCAATGGGGAACTTACATTTACTTATAATAACATGAACCCGTCAAGAAAAGTTTCTATTGGAACAACAAGGCTAACCTCACTAGCTTATAATATAATTAATATTAACCATATTAATTATATTTTACATTAATTACCAGTCACATTAAGGTGGGGCTGACCTATACCCTTTACATTACAATTAGAGTTACAGGTAGGTCTGAATCTTGAACAATATAGTAAGGGATCTGATACACTCACTGTTATGCATCAAAATTACTCACTTCAATGATGACCCATTGTTGTCATTAATAGTGTCGCAAGTGTCGCATTTTTGGTCCCAAGTGTCGCAAACATCATACTTCCATCTTGCATATGTTGTGTCTCTAACGAAATCATAAGGACACTTAAGACACCATCAAAGAATGGTTTAAGAAGGAGAAATCATCTGATGAGGAGTACAAAGAATTTTCCATGAAGAAAACCACTTAAAAATGATTTTTAGAAGGAAACACTCCCCTACCCACTGTCAGGGAGTGCCAACGCTCCCTAGGCTCCTTTGGGGGAGCGTTACAACACCCTGTACACCCTTTTGGGGGAGCACTAGGATTTTCTGAAGGAATTTTGGGAAGCGCTCCCCTACCCACTGCCAGGGAGTGCCAACTCTCCCTAGCCTTCTTTGGGGGAGCATTGCAATGATCTGTGCACCCTTTTGGGGGAGCGCTGGCCTGTTTGAGAAAATTTTGGGCTATTGAGGATAATCAGGGAAAAATCCCCCTTATCTTGGAAATCAGTTGGATTCGAATCTGAGGTCAAGGCTACATATTAGGGAGGATCCAAAACTTATGGAGAAATATCCTCAACCTATCCCAAGAATATCTAAGGTGGTTGGGTCTCTCCAAGATTATATAAGGAGTCCTTCTCATGGTAAAAGCAGATGGAGACATTGTAAAGAATCAAACTTATGATCTCATAAGGGAGATATCATTGAAGCAACATCATTCTGTCTGTGGATTATTTGAGCAAGGGTGTGGACAAAGAGATCTTGGTGAAGTTGCTGCACTTACATCTATGGCTATAAGCATTTTACTTTGTTTTCATTAATATAAATCTATGCTTGGCCTGTTTCCTTTAAAGTTTGTGTACGTTTCATGAACTTGTTTCTTTTATAGATCCATTATGAAGCTAATCATGCTAGAGTAGGAAGTATGTTTCATTGTTGTTTCTCATTGTATTGCAAGACCTTCTGAATAACTTGGAGATCAAGATCAACCTGGATCGAGCAAGGACAAACGTCGGTAAAAGGTATTTACCCTTCTTCCCTCTTATTCTTTGAATAGTTTAGCTTCATGAAAAGGAATTTCAATGTCCACAATAGCAATTTTCTTTCTTGGTCATAGGGGTCTAGTATCAAAGAGGATATCCACTTGTCCGCTGGGGGAATTCTCCTGTAGCAGAAATTGGTGACTCCACTAGGGATGGAATTTGATTTTTGATTCCTTTCCTAGGTATTGTTTTGGCCTTTGCTCATTTTTTGACCTTTTTCACACTGTGTCTCTGATCCTTAGATGTGTTGTTGGATCTTGGATTCATCTTACACACTGAATATTTTCATTTTTCCTGAGTTTTTTTTTGATTTATGAGCAAAATTTTGAGTTCTGAGAGGCCAACGCTCCCCTGCCTTTACCACCAGGGCATTGGCACTCCCTTGTAGGCTCCCACAGAGAATTGCAATGATCTATTACCCTTGACACCAGAGCGCTACCCCTTTTTCTGCAAAAAATCTTCTTGGGAATATTTTTTCTCAGTCTTCTTTTTGTTGATTCATATGCTCAGGGTTTATGCTATCTCAGTGTGTCCTTGTTTAGCCTTTAATTATTTGATTTCTAAGGATTAATGATGTTTTGTTTGGATTTTTGACATCTATTTTCCTTGCTTTGAGTCACTCTTCTTCCCTAAGATTTGGAGTCGATCTACTTCTTTCTCACTTATCTGATTGACTGAAAGCTGATGGAAGGAAATTCAAAGATATTTTCACTATTTCATTTTGATCTTTGAGGTGTTTTCTGGAAGAATTTCCTCCTATTTGCATTTGGTTTTATTTTTTCTTGTTTGATCACAACGAGGGTGTGTTTTTGTTTATGTGAAGTTTTCTTCCGGGTTGCTTAAATCTCATAGATCTTGAAGTTTTATTAACATAGGAAGCTTTACATCAAACTGATTATCAGTCACATATAAACATTTTAGCATTGTATCATATTTTTGATTGAGGACTATTGCATGAGGTCATTGCATCTTAGTGTTTGAAAGTGAAAGGAAAATCCTTCTCCTTCCCTTAAATAGAAATTCATTGAAATAAAGGCTGCTTATCATTTCTTATGCATGTTTTGGGAATTGAGTCATGATATCATCAGTTTTCACTGTCATACACCTCTGAGTAAACAACAACCTTAAAATCAACCGCTTAACTAAAATTCATCAGACATTTTTACATTTTCTGTTAGCAAACCTACATTAGCTTAAGGTGTAGGGCTTTCAAATAGGTTGAAATGATAACTTTCCAAAGCTGTCAAACAAACATTAGCATCTTGCGATAGGGAGATAAAATCCAATTTTCGTATAGGCTTTCTGGGATCCCCCTCTCACACAGGGGTTACGCACGAGGTCACATTTAGGAGAGTTATAGAGATTATCCCTCGTGGTTCAACCATTCGTAGTAGCCAGATCATATATTGGGGGTTCTTCTTGAGGTTCAACTGTCTTCATTTGGTCTTGGTGCTTCGTGAATTACGAATCCATTCGGGGTCCTCTGGAGTTCTATCGGTTCATTTGTCCTCAATTCTCTCGAAGGATTTCAGACTTGTTATCCTGCCCATACGTTCGGACTGGACTATCGACTGTACCTACATAGGGGCTAACTATGAGTTGGTGACCTTAGTAGCCATAATATTCAGGGTCTTACATGAGGTGAAAGTGAAGGGAAGTCTCACTGTACCTAGAACAGACGTTGGTCAAACTCACTCAGGCTCCTTGGAGGGTAAATCCACATTTACTACGTGGAATCTTGCACCAAGGAATAATTCCATTAAGAAGATCACCAACGTAACTGATCCACCCTCTCTATCCCTGCCCCTTCCTATATTGATCTCGTGATGTTGGATTTCATCACCAACTATGTGGGAAGTTTTGTTTGATTCTTTGCTTTTAGATTCATAGCATGTGTTTTTTGTTTTACTTAGTGGACCTTAGGTCGATTCAGTGTTAATGGCATCAACTCCTGGGAGTACCAATGGAGGAATCCCTTTTCCCGGGGAACCTTTCACCTTTCCTTCTTTTGGAAACTTTGGTCCTCCGTACATTGCCACACTGAGTCTTCCAGGACTCACCACCGGATTACCGGTTTGGTTATTCCCCACTCCGGTGATCTCGAATCCTCCTAGTGCTTCAGCTGCACCTAATACTTTAGATGTCAGTACATCACCCACACATCAACCTCATGTCGAATTTTCGCCTTCTTCACCCATTAAGTCTCCTTCCTTTTCTCCTTCTTTGGCTAGTGAAAAATATAAAGCAAGTAGCCAAGGTGATCAGAAGAAGAAGAAACAGAAAGAGAAGAATAATAAGAACCCGAAAAGGAACAAGCCTCCAACTACGTCAGATGTTGGATCTAAGAAACCAACTACTGTTAATGGTACTGGGAGTGTTGATGAGGTCAACAAGATTAAAATGAATAACTTGAAACCCAAATTCCCTTGCAGTCTTTGTAAGGGTGACCACTTTCTGAGGAATTTCCCTGGTCTTCCCAAGGTCTTAGAAATGTGGTCATCCATGTCATCAGCCCCTGTTAGACATGCTGGTGACGCCCAGTCAAATAGTGACATTAAGGTTGGTAAGAAGAAGACAACTGTCAAATTTCCCTACATGTTATGCAAAGGTGATCATTACTCTCACCTTTGTCCTTGTATGGACGAGGCTTCTTCTCTTTTGGAAAATATTCAACTTCCAACTTCTTATCGTAAGATTTCCCCCAACCCATTATTAGTTGATGGGATGGTCAATCCTGTTCCATCTCCGGTCAGTCCAGTTGATCAGGTGGTCAATCTAGTTTCATCCTTGATTGAACCACTAACCCAAGTAGCTGATCTAGTGCCGTCATCGATCATCCCGAATTTTCATCTGAAAATTGAAACCCAAGTGCCTGATCCAGTCCCATCATTGATCAACCCCACTCTTCATCAAAAGAGTGAAACCAAAGTGGTTGATCTGGTTCCTCCATCGGTCGATCCCACTCCTCCATTGAGGAGTGCCAAAGTGGTTGCTCCTGTTACTTCATCGGTCAATCCCACTCCTCCTTTGAAGAGTGCCAAAGTGGTCGATTTGGTTTTGCCATCGGTCGATCCCACTCCTCCTTTGAGGAGTACCAAAGTGATTGATCCAATCCCTTCCTCGGTCAGTCCCACCCTTCATCTGAATACTACCAAAGTGGTTTCTCCAGTTACATCATCAGTCAATCCCACTCTTCCTCTGAAGAGTGCCAAGGTGCTTGATCTGATCCCATCATCGGTCGATCCTACTCTCCCTCTAGAGAGTAAACCTGACACTGCCCATGTTTTTCTCGTTGATACAGAATCTACCATGTCGGGGGGCATTCCTCTTTCTCCCGTGAAACCCCCTCCAAGTAATGAGGCCATCCTTTTTGATTGGGGTGTGCTAACTGGACCTCGTCTTCCCTCTCACATTCCTTTCAAGATTACAGTACAGGTTTGTGGTCGGGCCGTTCCTCAGACACTGATAGACAAAGGTTCGTCCGCTAGTATTTTTTCCTCTATCACTTGGAAATATTTGGGTTATCCTCAGCTTGTGCCTGTTACCCAGAATCTGTTCGCTTTTAACATAAGAACCAATCACCCTTTAGAGATCCTTCCCCAGTTTCTCGTAAATTTGGGAGGGAAAACTGTCTTTTTTGATGTCATGGTAGTCCAAGACCCCTTGGATTTCGATTTACTCCTTGGACGAGATTATGTTTATGCCATGAAAGCTATTGTGTCCACTCTTTTTCATGTGATATCTTTCCCTCATGATGGAAGAATGGTGACTATTGATCAACTTTCATTTGTTGGCCCTGACTTGACCATCAACCCAATGAACTCCCTAAACGGGTCTTATATGCAGACGATATCACCCCTGCCACAGGTCAATTATGTGGTGTTGTCTCCCATGATTTCAACTTCCAATGACTTGGATCCAGTAGTTGACATGGTGATCTCTTTGGCAGGGATATTGGAGCCTGATCTCCTTACCCCTGTCGCGGACCTTGACATGTGTTCCTTCCAGAGTATTGTTCTTACATCCAGTGAAGATCTCTTGGAAGCCATGTCTGACTTTTTTCCCTTGACATGGTGTCCTTATAGAGGGTTTTCCTCTTAGAATCCATGATCAAGAAGAGTCCACGAGCATAGTTTCACTTCTCTGTGGCAAGCTTGTTAAAAAATGAAATAGAAGCTATGAGCATAGTTTCTCTTCTCTGTGGAAAGCTCGTTAAAAAATGAAACAGAGGTCCTAAGCATAGTTTTCCTCTCTGTAGCAAGCTCGTTAAAAAATGAAACAAAAATCTAGGGATTCAACCCAGAGCCTTAAGCATAGTTCTTTTCCTGTGTCAAGATCGTTTAAAAAATGAAAAAGTCACCTCTCCCATCAGGTCGAGTCTTTCGCTAGATCTCGTATATGTCGAGTTGAGTCTTTCGTTAGGTATTGTATTTGAACCTTCATTTCATCCACCCTTATCCTTTTTCTCCATCTAGTACATAAATTGGTGACAACCTCAAAGTCAGTGAATGAATTGAAGCTTGGGGGGCATGTCTCCAGCCTTTGATGATAATTTTGGAGTTAAGCCACTAGCTTTCAAGCTGGGGGCAGAGTACCGAGCTTAGTCTTTGTTCTTTCTCGCGCTCGTAAAAACATGAGAATGTAATTGAGAAACATTTTATCTATTTTTTGGGCTCGCATGGATATACGAAAAAGGAATCCCTTGGAGTATTCTTTAAGCTCTTTTTAGACTCTCTAAATGTGAAAAGATTGCCGAGTGATCTTGCTTCCTTTCCCACTCGTTAAAAGGTTTGAAAGGGCGTCTTTCGAGTGATAATTTATCTCTTTTTCGGCCTCATGAGACTAACATAACGAAAAAGGACAACACTGGAGTCGTCTTTAAGTTATTTTCAGACTCTCTAAACATGAAAAATCACTGAGTTTACCTTCTCCAGTCTCGTTAAAACAATCATACATTGAAGGGCCCATACGGGACCGAACCCTTACTTCTTCCAGTTTGTTAAATAAAGGAAGAGGGAATTACAAAAGGTGAGTTATATCGAGCATGTTTTACCCTCCTTGATCTCATTAAATAAAAAAGAGGTAGTCATCTATCTGATGGGGGAAAAAATTGAAGGAAGCAAGCCAAGCAGTTTTTGAGAACATTACCAGTAACTCTTACGCTCGCCCTTGAAAACGACACTCTGTCTTTGCATGCATTTTAATCCACTGAACCTCTACACTGAACCAATCCTCTGAGTTTTCTTACTCCTTTGTGTCACCCGACGAAAGTCATCGTATCCATTGCATCATCATGTTTTGGTCCATGCCATGTTTCTGCTGTTGTGCCTCAGTGTTCAAGGGAAGTATTTGCCTCGAGAGTCAACCATCAATTTTTTTTTTTCAATACCCATGTCAATCCATGTTCTTTTGATCCACCAATTACATCTCTGCGTCAATTTTGTGTCATAGATGGGGGATACATCAAGGCCCTCATTCAACGAGTCTATTCATGTCGACTTCAACACATTATCCGGGAACTAGACTTAGAAACCAGTTAGTACCTTGGGACCTGCATGCCTCAATGGTAGGCCTCCTCGCATCTGACAGTGGGTTTACATCATTGACCTCTGATTGGATGATTCCATGGATGTTCGAATTTATCTCATCCATTCACATTCATTGGAATGTATTAGAGTACCTTGGGAATCATTGACATCAATGGTGATTTCCCTCGCGCTTGTTAACGGTTTACCTCATTGACCGGTAATCAAGTGGTTTCTTCCATATTTGACATCAGGACATATATTCACATGGTTAGATTCATACTACATCAAGATCATTAAGAAGACCCTGGGTTGAGTCATCACTCTTATATGTACTTTTCCCAGGTTGCGACGGAGTTTTTTTTGAACGTTGACACATATACTGTCACATAGATCCACTTTGTATTGGTCGTGGCTATGTCTTGTCGTCTCATAGATCCACTGTGTATTTTTCCTGGCTATGATCATTTCAGGTCATAGGAGTATAGATCCACATTGTATCTTCAGTGGCTATACATTTTTGTCAATATAATTATGGATCCGCAGTGTATTTTATGGCGGCCATATCTTGAAAGTATTTATCACTCAAGCATAGGTATGCCTGCCTTGGGTTTGAAACATGTCATGATATTTGTTTGATGGTTGTGTGCATATTCTATCAGGTTCTCTGAGTCCATACCCTTACTTGAAAAATTTTGCAAAGTACTCAAGTCATCAATTTATGTCTTCTAACTTCGTACTTTGTGGGGAAATATGTTACACATCAAAATTACTCACTTCAATGATGACCCATTGTCGTCATTACTAGTGTCACAAGTGTCACATTTTTGGTCGCAAGTGTCACAAACATCATACTTCCATATTTCCTATGTCGTGTCTCTAACGACATCATAAGGACACTTAAGACACCTTCACAGATTGGTTTAAGAAGGAGAAATCATCTGATGAGGAGTACAAATAATTTTCCATGAAGAAAACCACTTAAAAATAAGTTTTAGAAGGCAACTCTCCCATACCCACTGTCAGGGAGTGCCAGTGCTCCCTAGCCTCCTTTGGGGGAGCGTTTCAACACCCTGTACACCCTTCCGGGGGAGTGCTATGATTTTCTGAAGGAATTTTGGGTAGTGCTCCCCTACCCACTATTAGGGGAGCGCTAGCCTCCAAAATTGACTTTTAAGTGGTTTTCTTCATGGAAAAAGCTTTGTACTCCTCATCAGATGATTTTCCTTCTTAAACCAGTCTTTGAATGTGTCTTAAGTGTCCCTGTGATGTTGTTAGAGACATAACATAGGAGATATGGTAGTATGATGTTTGTGAAAATTGCGACACTTATGGTCAAAATGAGACACTTGCGACACTTGTGATGACGAAACTTGAAACACTATTGAAGTGAGTAATTTTGATGTGTAACAGATTGCTCCCCAAAGTGCGAAGTTAGAAGACATAAAATGATGACTAAAGTAATTTGTAGACTTTTTTGAGCAAGGGTATGGACTCAGAGAACCTAGAAGAAGCTGCACACAACCATCAAACAAATACTATGACATGTTTCAAACCCAAGGCAAGCATACCTATGCTTGAGTGATAAATAATTTCAAGGTATGGCCTCCATAAATTACAATCTCGATCCATCATTATATTAACAAAGAGTATAGCCACCAATGATACAATGTGGCTATAATTCCATGACATGAACTGATTGTAGCCACAAACAATACACAATGGATCTACGAGATGACAAGACATAGTCACAAACCAATACAAAGTGGATCTATGTGACAGTATATGTGTCAATATTCAAGAGAAACTCCGTTGCATCCTGGGAAAAGTACATATCAGAGTGATCACTCAACCCAGGGTCTTCTTACCGATCCCAATGTAGTACAAATCTAACCATGTGAATAGATGTCTTGATGTCGAACATGGCAGAAACCACTTGATTACCAGTCAATGAGGTAAAATGTTAACAAGTGCGAGGGAAATCACCATTTATGTCAATGATTCCCAAGGTACCCTAGTACATTCCAGTGAATGTGAACAAATGAGCTAATGTCAAACATCCATGGAATCATCCGATCAAGGGTCAATGATGTAAACCCACTGTCGGAAGTGACGAGGCCTGCCATTGAGGCATGCAGGTCCCAATGTACTAACTGGTTTCTAAGTCTAGTTCCTGGATGATGTGTTGAATTTGACATGAGTAGACTCGTCGCAGGAGGGCCTTGATGTATCCCCCATAAACAACATGAAATTGACACAGAGATGTAATTTGGTAGATCAAATGAACATGGACTAACATGGGCATTGAAACATGATGTTTGTGATGTTTGACTCTCGAGACAGATACTTCCCTTGAACACTGAGGCACAACAACAAAAACCTGACATGGACCAAAACATGATGATGCAGTGGATACTGTGAATTTCGTCGGGTGACCCAAAGGAGTAAGAAACTCAGAGGGTTGGTTTAGTGTAGAGGTTCAGCGGATTAAAATGTATGCAAAGACAAAGTGCCGTGTTCAAGGGAGACCATAAGAGTTACTGGTAATGTTCTCAAAAACTGATTGGCTTGCTTCTTTCAATTCCCCTCCCCATCTAGATAGACGAGTACCTCTTTTTAATTTAATGAGCTCGAGGAGGGTAACACATGCTCGATATAACTTACCTTTGATAAGTCCCTCTTCCTTTGTTTAACGAACTGGAAGACGTAAGGGTTCGGTCCCACATGGGTCCTTCAATGTATGATTTGTTTAATGAGTCCAGAGAAGGTAAAATCGATGGTTTTTCATATTTAGAGAGTCTGAAAATGACTTAAAGATGACTCCGATGTTGTCATTTTTCGTAATTTTAGTCTCGTGAGGCCGAAAAAGAGATAAACTACCACTCTAAAGATGCCCTTTCAAACCTTTTAACGAGTGTGAAAGGAAGCAAGATCACTCGACAATCTTTTCATGTTTAGAGAGTCTAAAAAGAGCTTAAAGGAGACTCCAGGGGTTCCTTTTTTGTATAACCTTTACGAGTCCTAAAAAGTGATAAAATTTTACTCATTTGAGTTCTCATGTTTTTTCGAGCGTGAGAAGGAACTAAGACCATGCTCGTATGCCCCCAACTTGAAAAGCTAGTGGCTTAACTCTAGAATGATCATCAAAGGCTGGAGACATGTCCCCCGAGCTTCAATTCATNTTTACTCATTTGAGTTCTCATGTTTTTTCGAGCGTGAGAAGGAACTAAGACCATGCTCGTATGCCCCCAACTTGAAAAGCTAGTGGCTTAACTCTAGAATGATCATCAAAGGCTGGAGACATGTCCCCCGAGCTTCAATTCATTCACCGACTTTGAGGTTGTCACCAATTTCTCTACTAGATGAAGAAAAAGGACAAGGGTGGTTGAAATGAAGGTTCAAATACGAGACCTAATGAAAGACTCGACTCAACATCTACGAGATATAGTGAAAGACTCGACCTGATGTGAGAGGTGATTGCTTAATTTTTTAACGAGCTTGACACAAGAAAAGAACTATGCTCAAGGATATGTTTTGAATCCCCATATTTTTGTTTCATTTTTTAACGAGCTTGTTATAGAGAGGAAAAACTATGCTCAAAACCTCTGTTTCATTTTTTAATGAGCTTGCCACAGAGAAGAGAAACTATGCTCGTAACCTCTATTTCATTTTTTAACGAGGTTGTGATAGAGAAGAAAAATATGCTCGTAGAGTCTTCTTGATCATGGCTTCCAAGAGGATAATGCTCTGGAAGGACACCATGTCAAGGGACAAAAATCGGTCATGGCTTCCAAGAGATCTTCACTAGATGGAAGAATAATTCTCTTGAAGGAACATATGTCGAGGGCCATGATATGGGTAAGGAGACCAGGCTCCAATAGCCCTATCGAAGAGATCACCATGTCAACTACCAGATCTAAATCATCAGGAGTTGAATTCATGGGAGACAACGCCACATAATTAACATGCGACAGGGGCAATACTATCTGCATATAAGAACCATTTAGGGAGGTAATCTAGTTAGGACCGATGAATGAAAGTTGATAAATAATCACAATTCTTCCATCGTGAGGGAAAGATATCACACAAAAAAGAGTGGACACAATGGATTTCATGGAATAGACATAATCTCGCCTAAGGAGTAAAGTTAAATACAAAGGGTCTTGGATTACCATGACATCAACAAAGACATTTTTCCCTCCCAAAGTTATGGGAAACTGAGGAAGGGTCCCTAAAGGTTGACTGGTTCTTCTGTTAAAAGTTATCAGATTCTGCGTAACCGGTGCAAGATGAGGACAACCCAAAGCTCGCCAAGCAATAGAGGACAAAATACTAATGGACGCACCTTCATCTATCAACGTCTGAGGACCCGACCACAAACTTGTACTATAATCTGGAAAGGAATGTGAGAGGGAAGATGAAGTCCAGTTAGCACACCCCAATAAAAAAGGATGGCCTCATTACTTGGAGGGGGTTTCATGGGAGAAGGAGGAATCCCCCCCAACACAGTATATTTTGTATCAATGAGAAAAAGCATGGGCAATATCGAGTTTACTCTCTATAGGGAGAGTAGGATCGACCGATGATGGGATCAAATCGACCACCTTGGCACTCTTCAGAGGAAGAGTGGGATTGACCGATGATGTAATCAGAGCAACCACTTTGGTACTCTTCAGATGAAGGGTGGGACTGACCGAGGGAGGGACTGGATCAATCACTTTGGAACTCCTCAAAGGAGAAGTGGGATCGACCGATGGAATAACCAAATCGACCACTTTGGCACTCTTTAGAGGAGGAGTGGGATTGACTGATGATGGGACAGATCAACCACTTTGGTTTCAATCTTTTGATGAAGAGTGGGGATGATCGATGATAGGACTGGATCAGGCACTTGGGTTTCACTTTTAAGATGAAAAGTGGGGCTGGTTGATGACGACACTGGATCAGATACTTGGGTTAGTGTTTCAACCAGGGATGAAACTAGATTGAACAACTGATCAACCAAACTGATCGGGGATGGAACCGAATTGACCATTCCATCAACTAATTATGGGTTGGGGGAAATCCTATGATAACCAGTTGGAAGTTGAAGATTTTCCAAAAGAGAATAAGCCTCATCCATACAAGGAAAACGGTGAGAGTAATAATCACCTTTGCATAACATGCAGGGAAATTTGACAGTTGTCTTCTTCTTACCAGCCTTAACGTCACTAGTTGACGGGGCGTCACCAACATGTCTAGCAGGGGCCAATGACATGGATGACCACATTTATAAGACCTTGGGAATACTAGGGAAATCCCTCAGAAAGTGGTTACCCTTACAAATACTGCAAGGGAATTTGGGTTTCAGATTCTTCATTTTAATCTTGTTGATCTCATCAACACTCCCAGTACTATTAACAGTAGCTGGTTTCTTAGATCCAATATATGATATAGTTGGAGGTTCGGTCCTTTTCAGGCTCTTGTTCTTCTTCTCTTTCCATTTCTTCTTCTTCTTATCAACCTGACTACGTGCTTTAGATATTTCACTAGGCGAAGAAGGAGAAAGGGAAGAAGAGTTAATGGGTGAAGAAGGCAAAAAGTTGACATGAGGTTGATGTGTGGGTGGTGTGCTTACATCTGAAGCACCTACATTCGAGATCACCAGAGTGGAAAAATACCATATCGGTAACCCAATTTCTGTTACAGGAGAATCCCCCTATGGACAAGTGGATTTCCTCTTGGATACTAGACCCTTATGACCAAGACAAAAAAGTGCTATTGTGGACACTGACATTCCTTTTCATGAAGCTAAACTATTCAAAGAAGAAGAAGGAAGAAGGGTAAATACCTTTTACTGACGTTTGTCCTTGTTCGAACCAGGCTGATCTTGATCTCCAAGTTATTCAGAAGGTCTTGCAATAAAATGAGCAACAACAATGAAACATACTTCATACTCTACCTTGATTATCTTCATAATGGATCTATAAAAGAAACATGTTCATGAAACATACACAAACTTTAAAGGAAACAGGCCAAGCATAGATTTATATTAATGAAAACAAAGTGAAATGCTTACAACCATAGATGTAAGTGCAACAGCTTCTTCCAGGTTCTCTGAGTCCATACCCTTGCTCGAAAAATTCTACAAAGTACTTCAGTCATCAGTTTATGTCTTCTAACTTCTCTCTTTGGGGGGAAATATGTTACACATCAAAATTAATCACTTCAATAGTGTCACAAGTGTTATCATTACAAGTGTCACATTTTGACCATAAGTGTCGCAAGTGTCGTAAGCATCATACTGCCATCTCGCCTATGTCGTGTCTCTAACGAAATCAAAGGGACACTTAAGACACCTTCAAAGAGTGGTTTAAGAAGGAGAAATCATCTGATGAGGAGTACAAATATTTTTCCATGAAGAAAACCACTTAAAAGTCAATTTTGGAGGCCAATGCTCCCCTACCCACTATCAGTGAGTGCCAACGCTCCCTAGCCTTCTTTGGGGGAGCATTTCAACACTCTGTGCACCCTTTTGTGGGAGTGCTGGGATTTTTTAGGGAAAATTTGGGCATTGTTCCCCTAACCACTGTCAGGGAGTGCCAATGCTCCCTAAACTTATTTGGGGGAGCGTTGCAATGCTCTGTGAACCCTTTTGAGGGAGCGATGGGCTGTTTAGGATATCTTTGACTGTTGAGGAGAATCAAGGAAAAATCCCCCTTATCTTGGAAATCAGTTGGATTTGAATGTGAGGTCAAGGATAGATCTTAGGGAGGATCCATAATTGAAGGAGAAAGATACTCAACCTATCCCAAGAATCTCTAAGTTGGTTGGGTCTCTCCAAGCTTATATAAGGAGACCTTCTCATGGTGAAAGGGATATAGAGACATTGTAAATCATCAAACTTATGATCTCATAAGGGAGATATCATTGAAGCATCATCATTCTGTGTGGATTATTTGAGAAAGGGTCTAGACAAAGAGAGCTTGGTAAAGCTGTTGCACCTACATCTATGGCTGTAAGAATTTGACTTTGTTTTCATTAATACAAATCTATGCTTGGACTATTTCCTTTAAAGTTTGTGTACGTTTCATGAACTTGTTTATGTTATAGATCCATTATGAAGCTAATCATGGTAGAGTAGGAAGTATGTCTTGTTGTTGTTTCTCATTGTATTGCAGGACCTTCTGAATAACTTTGAGATCAAGATCAACTTGGATCGAGCAAGGACAAACTTCGATAAAAGGTATTTACCCTTCTTCCTTCTTCTTCTTTGAATAGTTTAGCTTCATGAAAAGGAATTTCAGTGTCCATAATAACACTTTTCTGTCTTGGTCATAGGGGTCTAGTATCCAAGAGGAAATCCACTTGTCCACAGGGGGATTCTTCTGTAACACCCACTAGTGCTCATCCACTAGGGGCACATCCATAGGGATGTCCATATCTCTGGCTCACTGCATTACACATAAGAACCACTTCTTCACTAGTGCTCAACCACTAGGATCACGTTCACCTGTGCTCGTCCACATGCACGTCCACTCAACATATCTTCTTTCCCACTGCATTACAAAGGAGAGTCATCTAGAGTTTCTCACCAACTCTTCTTCTCAGAGGAGGCTAATACATCATCTTCATTTCTATTCTCATGATGATGCACCCAACACTTTGGGATTTCACATGTTCACCTTGTGCTCAACCACAGGTACATCCAACTTTGTAGATAAACTTTCTCATTGTGTTACACAGGAGAATCATCTGGAGTTCTTCTCAACTCTATGTATGGAGGAGTTCATCTCTACATTCCAACTCTGTCTTAGATAGGAACCACACACCCTTCTTAGGGGATTTATCTCAAGTTTGTAAGCTGGAGAATGTCTCACATAGCTGCAATGATCCATATCTCACAGGTTTGTAAGCTGGAGAATGTCTCACATAGCTGCAATGATCCATATCTCACAGGTTTGTAAGCTGGAGAATGTATCACATAGCTGCAATCATCAACACTCCCTCTCAGCTAGGGAGGCATTCTTCCTCATGCCAAGTATCACATGGATTTACTTTGAATTTTGTCTTGGATGGAGTCATCAACACTCCCTCTCAACTAGGGGGGATTTCTTCATCAAGTTAGTTTAGTGAAGATGTCTGCAATCTGCTCATGTGTAGGAATGTACTGCATGTGTACGATTTTCCTCTGCATCATATCTCTGATATAAGGATATTTCATCTCATTGTGTTTCGATCCATCAGGAAACATTGGGTTCTCAAGGAGATTTACACATGGCTCTTGGTTATCATCATAGGATCCATCTCATGGTCAAGTAAATCTGTTGGAAGCTTGTGAAGCCACATTGCTTCACACACTCGATGCTATATACTATGCTTCTGTGGTATTCAAGGCCACAAAGTTTTATTTCCCGCTGCATCAGGAAACCATGGCATGAATCAAGTTTGGTGTTAACCAGATACATCAGTGATCCAATCAACTGTGGATCAATATCGTCTGAATCATCATCAATCTTTTTCTTTAAATCCATCACGATGGATTTTTCATTCTGTCATACTAAAATTCTTTAATATTTTCATTGTATATTCTCAGGAAAATCTCATCGGTCCTCCGTCATACTTCTTGTCCAAATAAGTAGTGCATCATACTCAGATTATTCATCTCTAATTTAGAAGTCAAGGATTACTTGTATCCAACAACAAGGCTTTCTGAATAAGTCATCAAAATCAGGCTCTCGTCACCAACTTTGTAATAATATAGGTTTTGGATCAACAACACTCTTGCTGAAATCCAGGCTCGTCAAGAATATATCTATCTGATATAGTTTCCAACTAATGGATGGTAGTAAAGATGGAAGTGTATCGGGTTTACTGGATCAAGTGTCTCATCATAGAAAACTCCATCTATTTGCGAGAAACCTATGGCTATAGATCTCATTTTGTATTTCTTGATACTTCCATCTGTTGCATGCTTGACCTTATAGATCCATTTGGAGGTTACCACAGACTTCCCTTCTGGTCCCTGAATAATATCTTATACATCATTATTCTTTTATGGCATCTTTTCATACCTGTTCTCCTATTTCTTTTCTTAGACAAGGAGGCTCAAAATCAATGAAGTGACTCATGACTGAAGGATAGCTCAAAAATATATTTTGCTTTCTCGGGATGTGCCTTGATAGGCTTGTATTTTTCTCTGCCTCTTGCAGAGTGAGTCTAGGTAGGCCTTTTATTCCCTACTGCAATATCTCTAAACATATCAACTGGAGAAACTGGATCAACTGGAATAATGTATGTCTCCCTCTGAAATGCTGAAGGGGGAGAAGATATTGTTTCACTATCAATATCCATCTGAGATTCTCTGGATCCTTGAAAGACTATCTCTTCTTCAAGTACAAAATCTCTTCTTGTCTCAATCTGTCTATGACGAGGGATGTCGATCTTGGAATGTCTTTGAAGATTCACTACTTATCCCATAAATGTATCCTTTCTCCCTGGAGGGTCTATCTTGGACTTCTTCTCTTTGGGTACATGAAAATACACTGGGAACCTAAATATCCTGAAGTGTTTAATATCAGGATTCACTTTGGTGAAGGCTCCTTCGGGAGTTATGTTTTTCAAAGTTTGGTGAAGACTCTTGTTCTGAACATATACTGTTTCATGCATGCTTATACCCATAGAATCATAGAAGGATTTTGATCATGTATTATTGCATTGGTTTCCCCAATGATAGTTCTATTCTTCCTCTTTCTCAAATATTTTTGACTCCCTCTAAGTCAAGTAGCTCCCTCTGAAGGATAAACATCTTCCTTTATTGTTAACTTGTCTGGAACAAGAAAACAAGAGGAACCACAAAAATAATATCTCCTAAAGGAGAATAATGAGTGAATCTCTAGAATTAAAACAATTTAAGGATTGTTGTTACAACTACAACACCTACTTGTAATGTAGAAAACTTTAGAAATATAGGTTAGAGGAATGAAAATTACAACAATCAAACCTGGAGTCTTCACTTTGAGTGTGTTCCTCTTAATGCACTGAGATCCTTCTGGATCCATGGCTTCAACAAAAGGTTCCTTCCTCCTGCAATTTCCCTCATGACAATGATACAAATAATATATATACAAGTGCATACCTGAGGGTGCTGATATGATTTCTCCAATGGCTCCTGGCTGATCTTTGTTCTCTTGACATCTTCATGAACATGTGTACTTGCGATCAATGCTATCGCTAGCCTAGTCAGAATCAGTAAACTCGATGAGATATAATGTATATTCCCCACAATAAGTCTTCCTTTTAATTCTTGTCTTCCATAAACTTGAAGTTTCTTGATCCATTAAGCTTAACTTCCGTCATAGTTTTGTTCATCATAATTTTAGATTCTTCACAACCCTTTGTCAACTAGGCTAGAAAACCTAACGGCTAGGCTAGGCTAGCACTTTTAGGTTTTGTTGGAAATATGACTCCAAAAAATAAGACTTTGAAATATGAGAGAACACTAGTGAGATGAAGAGATCTTTCAATGAGTTGCAGAAACCCTAATACTGAAATTTTTGCAGAAATTAGCGAAACCCTAGAAACCCTAGGGTCAAAAATTGAAAATGCTCGGAATTTCATTCTGATAGTTTATGTAGGTGATATGGAGGAGGACGTACTCTCCTATGCCAAAAATATCCCCAACGTCCAAGTATTAAGGGCTGAAACTGAGAAAGAAGGAGGGTCGTATGAAATTTCTGGAAACCCTAGGAGGGCCGTATGGTTCTGCAAAAAGAGGATGATTTGCCTTGAAGTTTTGTGAGATGGGTTCTTCAAGACCTATGCTCTGATACCATGTTGATATTTCAACAAGCTAGGTTAAGCATGTAGTTCATTCCATTTTTGCATTTGTCTTAACCATAAACAATAATGTTGCAGCAACCAAGATCACAAGAAGAAACACCATGCACAAGAACAAAATAAGTATCCTGGGAAACCCTTTACTTATACTAAACTGAACCTGTCAATAAAAGTGTCTATTGGCACAATAGGTCTGATCTCACTAGCTTATAATATAATAAATATTAACCATATTAATTATCTTTTACATTAATTACTAGTCACATTAAGGTGGGGCCGACTTATACCCTTTACATTAAAATTAGGGTTACAAGAAGGTCTGACTATTGAAGAATATAGCAAGGGATCTGATACACCCACTAGTGCTCATCTACTAGGGGAACATCCATAGGGATGTCCATATCTATGGCTCACGACATTACAGAGAAGAACCAATTCTTCACTAGTGCTCGACCACTAGGATCATGTTCACCTGTGCTCATCCACATGCACGTCCACTCAACTCATCTTCTTTCCCACTGCATTAACCAAGAGAGTCATATGGAGTTTCTCATCAACTCTTCTTCTCAGAGGAGGCTAATACATCATCTTCATTTATGTTCTCATGACGATGCACCAAACACTTTTGGATTTCACATGTTCACCTTGTGCTCATCCACATGCACATCCAAATATGTAGATCACCTTTCTCACCATGTTACACAGGATAATAATCTGGAGTTATTCTCAACTCTTTGTATGGAGGAGGTCATTTCTACATTCCAGCTCTGTCTCAGATAGGAACCCCACACCCTTCTTAGGGGCTTTCTCTCAAGTTTGTAAGCTGGAGAATGTCTCACATAGCTGCAATGATCCACATCTCACAGGTTTGTAAGTTGGAGAATGTATCACATAGCTGCAATGATCCACATCTCACATGTTTGTAAGTTGGAGAATGTATCACATAGCTGCAATCATCAACAAGAGCTAGGTTTCCAAGTCTAAAGAGTGAAATCCTGTGTGATTTTCACTATAATAGCAAGTGATTACTAATTTTTTCCTGGTAGGTTTCCTAAGAGTGATCTCCCTTGAGTTTCCTAGTATTTATATTCGTAGTTTCTTGTGCCAGAGAGACCCTGATAAATGAATGGGATGCTCGATGTATTAGCGATCAAAATGTAATTGTACTTTTGAGAGTGTTTTCATCTCTCTCTTTTTGAATTATTGCTTTCTTCAGTCTTTTGTCCAGTGTCTTAACCTCCAGGTTCTTCATTAAGCTCCTAGTGATTACTTTTGCCTGGAAATTCTTTGGCTTTTCCCTCTTGACTTGCCATACAAAATAATAAATTGGTAAGCTTTAGTCTATGTTTTGGATCTTCAAATATATTTGGTATATATATATTTTTTAAAGATTGGTGTGTGCATGTATTAGTAAATGTTATATTTACTAAACACCCTAACTTTAGGTTCACACGCACATAGCATCATATCAAAGTCTATCAAACTATATGCTAAATCCTACAGATCCTAAATATCAACTACATATGCCAAAGTCAAGCCACAAGCCACGAGTGTTTAAAGCCTAAGCCAAACCCTTTGTTAAGCTACTCAATATACCAAACTCAGGCGCAAGCGCCAAGCTCTCCATTCCACCTATATCATCGAGATAACCTAGGGATTAGTGGCCGAATTAAAAGTTATAATCCCCAAAATATCGATATGTTTTATGAGCAGAGTGTAAAAATAATCAAACACAAAATGCAGCTGACAGATGCCCAAGATTACAGGTGTCTTGCGCCAAGATAAATCAATGATACAGGATTTGAGGTATCCACCGCTAAATTTCTAGAATCAAAGCATCAAGGTGTCTCGCGTCGAGCTGATTAGCTTGAAGTCACGAGTCAGGTCATGAGTAAAGCAATAGTTGAGTCACGTGTTAACATGAATGGTCTCTTCCATTGAAATGCTACTCATCTGCCGTTCTTCATTTGAAAATGTATGACCCTATTATCTTCTGGAGGATGCATGGGGTCTGTGTTTCTGTAAATAACCATGGCTCATTTGTATGGTCGCATGAGGGCCTATTGGATTCACAAGATGAGAAAGAGGAGGCGATGATGGCAATGTCAAACTTTGAATATTAATCAGGAATGAAACATCGATGCTATCATCATGAACGCAAATGCTTTCTCTGTTCAATTTCCGCCATACTCTATTTGTTTTTTTGTATTTGGATCTGCGCACCATCAGACATTGTTATGATCTCTGAAATATTAAAAAATCGTGGTGCATTTTGAGACTGCAAGTAATCATAGGTTTCTTGATTTGGCCAACCTTGTCTCTGCTTCAACAGATCGATGATACAACTCAGAAGAGCCACGAACATCATCAAGGATCAAATTGGTCTGCGCTCCCTTGCTGCTGGTATATTTGATATCTTGGATGCTGTAAGTGAAGGATATGGTCTCTCGTTTCTAGAGCCTTTGAGAGATCAAAGGGCATTGGGCCACAAGGAAAGAAACAGCCTTGCTGCAAAAAATAGGGCGTAGGGTTTGTTTAAAGACTTTTTGTTTTTTGTTGTTGTTTGGCTTCTTTCAGGTCGCAGGTGCAAGTGTGTGATCCCCGTGATTGGAACACATCAGATAAAGAAGCTCCTTTCAAAACCTCGGATATATTGGACATATATGCAGTATTGATGCACTCTGCCTTTGTTTGTTCTGATGCTGTGATCTTATAGAAACTGAAAAACTTCAGTTAGCAAGGGGGAAGATTAATGAGGCATATAAATTGTTTATTGAAGCATTGGAAATCCTTCATCAGATGGCACATATAAAGGCAACAATTGCAGAGGATTCCAAGCACATTTCTCCTTTATATGAAATCTTAAGGGAGACCACGTTCGTTAGATTTTGTTTAATTGATTACCTACAAGAATCCTTTTTTGTAGCAGTTTTTTAATAGCGGTTAGCATAGGTGTTCGATTGATAGCTGTTGTTGGAGAATCCGATGTGAGGAAGGGCCAGCTCACACCTCTAGCTGTTGCCTTTCCTTTCTGTTACAAATCCATGATCTAAAGGAGGAAAGGGGGTTCGAATGGTTGAGATGAGGCTCCTGAATTGTAATATTTTTGACTAAGTAGATCGTGCTCTAGTTATGTATTGGACCTGAGAATTTTTGATTAATGGAAGTCAACTTTTTTTTTTTTTTCTTATTTCTCCTTACTCTGAATGCTCATTAATGGAGGATCCTTATGAGATGTTATAGCTGCATTATAATAGATGTTTGATTATGATACTACTGTAATTGTTTTCAGGGTATTAAAGTTTGGTTTTAAGATGATTTTGTGACTGATATTTTCCTTCACCTAGCTGCTAGAAGGCATGATGCCTATAGAAATTTTTTTCACCAAGTCTTCTCTTTACTCATATTTATCCTTAAACACTAATTGAAATTAATTAAAACCTCATTTTCTTGTGCATGCTAGCCCAAATTTATGAATTAGAACCTTATTATTCTGAATGTTGTCCATTTGACCTTTTAAAAACTCATTTACATTTACAAATCTTCTGAATGTTGTCCATTTGACCTTTTAAAAACTCATTTACATTTACAAATCTTTTGATGTTACCAAGCTCACATGATTACAGTCTATGGTGACTTTTGGAGTGATAACATGATGGAATGAGAACGATGAAGGGGTACATTCCTTGGGTCAAGTAGGTCAAGAGGAAGACAAGTAGGTCAAGAGGAAGAGAGCTGGTGGAAAATTGGGATACTTGTAGGAGAATTTTAGTCGGTTGTGAGAATTTCCGAGCTGCAAGTGGATAGTGAGGGACCACACTCTTTTGTGGATTTCTATCCCTAGCTCGGGGGTGACTTGTTGTTAATATTTGGAACAACAAGTCTATGTTTGGGTGCAATGTTGTCTCAAGTAGCTGGTTGCATATTTTTTTTTAAAAGATAAGTTTTTATCTTGTTTTTTTGTTGCATTATGAGTTTAATTGTCATGTATTAACTATGTGTGTGAGAAAAATATATATGCTTATGTATTTGAGTTTATTAGCTACATTTTATGTTTATTTTATAATTTTGTAGATGCATGTATTTCACGGTATCAACAAATGGTTAAAATTGTATGAATTCTTATAGTTGGTATGCTACAAGATTCGTTAGACAAAATTTTTAATTTTATGAGTATTTATGCACGTAATCGACCTTGACTAAGCTAGGGAATGTTACAGATTGGTATCAGATATTTTGGTTCAACACCGAATCCATATGGGCCAAGAACTAATGTGAATCTGGGAAAATATGCTATTACAGATTTCAATTTGTGATGAATTTGGAGGAAAATGGAGAAAATTAGAGTGAAATCCCCAAATTCGTGAGCAAATTTGAGTTTTAAATGCCTTAGAATTATTGAAGAGATGATATGGGGCGTCGATTTGCAGAGTTACAAACTCAAAATTCTACTTGGAAGGTTGAAATTCATGTTTTAATAGTCATTGAAGAATTGGGTCGAGTTTGATGGATTGACGACTGAGATAACATTGGATTTCAAAATCAATGGCCCAAATTCATTGTAAATAGATTTAAAAACTTATAAGGTTTTTGCAGAATTTCACAAGGTCTATCAAATCAACGATCAAAATTAATTTTTGACAGTTTTGAAAATGGATCAAATTGACGATCGATATTCATTTTCGAAAGTTTGGAAAATGGATCAAATCAATGGTTGAGATTCATTTTTGGTAGTTTGGAAAATGGATCAAATCAATGGTTGAGATTCATTTTTGGTAGTTTGGAAAATGGATCAAATCGACGTTCAATATTCATTTTTAGTAGTTTGGAAAATGGATCAAATCGACATAGATATTTTTTTTCGTCAATTTGGAAAATGGATCAAATCGACGATCACTATTTTTTTTTGGTAGTTTAGAATGTGGAGGAGACCAATGGTCAGATCGACAAGTTTGGCGAAGTGTTTCATCTGGCAAAAAAATCACAGATGGTTGATGGTCAGGTTGGCAGAATTGGTGAGGTGTTTTCATGTGCCAAGAGAAGTTGCCGAACGTTGATGAAGAAAAGAGGTGGTTACATGTCATGCCATGCCAATATCCACATGTCATTCCATATCGACATCCAAGTATTATTGCATGTCAGCGAAGTTTCCATGGAAACATCCATGTGTCATACTATGTCAACTTAATTTCCACATCATCTAATAAATGACCAATGGTTGATGATCAGGTTGGTCGAATCTATAAAGCAATTTATTTTTCCCAGAGGGATTGTTGATGACCAATGGTTGATGGTCGGATCAACTAGTTAAGCGATGTCTTGCAAGTCAATTTCCAAAGGAAGGGGCCATTGGCCGATGATCGAGTCGACAATTTTGGTAGAGTGTTGTGTGTGCCCATCCAAAAATCTCGATTGTCGATCGCCGATGGAGCTCAGAACAACAATCCACATTGCTTCAAGTTGCTGATTGATGGTGGAGATTCATCTATAGGCCTAGGGAAGGTTTAATAGATGAATGGTTGAGATTTCTTCCAATTTTGAGATCAATGAATCATATTAAAATATGGTTATAACATTACAAAAATCAATTCTCTACAATTTTTTTTTCTGTATTTTGAAGGTCTTCAACTTGCAGGGGCATTTTGAGGCCCTAAGCAACATTTTTAGGAGTTCAAATTTTTGAAATTGTAACTGTCAAAGGCACCACATAGAGTTCATGTAGCTTAAATAAAATAAATTGGAGAGATATTTCCAATGAGATATCCCATACATAAAATAGAGCTCGTATGAGAGAGTTACAACTGGAACAATTAAGGGTTTAATTTTGGCACTAGTTTACTTCCAGAGGGCATTACTCCTTGCTCAAAATTTCGTTTGGGGCATAGGAGTAGTCTATGGAAATCTTATGAAACCTTTAGGACATACATGGAGACAATGTTGGAATAAGGGTATGTAAAAATGTGCAGGAAGAGAAGGAAGACACTTGTAGCATACATGAATAAAATGTTAAAAGAATCTAAACTTCCTCATACCATAAATTTCATCATGAAGCTCAGTTTTGGGAAAGAGAATAGTCACTAGAAAGGTATTGAGGAGGAGAAGGCATCTATCCATCTATAATTTTGAATTAGGCACTAAAATTTTTAGAAATTAATAAATTAATTTATGCAACAATAAAAAACATAGCAATGAGTGGAAATTACAACTTGTGAATGTTCTAACTTTTCGCTCAGAACTCAAAATGAGGCATGAGTACAACCATTGGAGATATATTTCAGAGAGAAATGTGTATCAGAATCATATTTTGACTTAGTGCATTGCGTTCTTCATAAATTGAGATGAAAACTAAATTGTATTCTAATTAATGAAATGCTTTGTAATATGATAATAATAATTATTACGTGCACATTTCTTGTAGAATTAGAGGTACAAGAAAACAACTTTGGTTCTTATATGAGGACTAGAGTTATGGATTATTCTAGGGATATTACAACCATGAAGATGAGATCTTAAGTCTTCATGTTAACATGGGAAATGCTGAGACAAAGTTTAATGGAAGGAGATGAAGGAAATATCTTGTAACTATGAGAAGCCTGCATAGAGAACTGCATACCTATAGGGAAAACAATGAAATTGTTATGAGATATCAAGAAGAGATAATTCAGAGTCTGAATATGTTGTATAGGCAAGTTAACAAAGACTCTAGCCCCAGGAAAGAAGCTAATGCTAAATAAGTGACATCATCCAGATCCCAAAGAACAAGGGATGATAATGGGAATGATAAATAGTTGAGAAGCATGAGTAGGTGCCATAATTATCCAAGGAAACACACTAGAATAAATTATGAAATTTTAGGTCCAGGGAGCATCCTAAGTGTTTCTCCTATCAGGGGGAAAAGAAGAAGGATGGATGAAAATATCTTGCAAGGTGAACTCAGGAAAACCAAGCCACCAAATTTCAATGGTGAGCATAGGAAAGGAGAATATGCTAAGGCTTAGCTATTGGAGATGAAGAAATATTTCCAGCTGCCTAATTATCCCTCCAGGGTAGAAATAATAATTGCAACCTACAACTTGCAAGGAAATGTAGTTATGTGGTAGGATCAACTCAAGCAAGCCAAACACCTTGATGAGAGGAAGGTCTCATGGAGGTAGTTCAAATTATATTTCTAGGATAAATATTTTTCATAACATTTCTATGAGAAGAAGATTAAAGAGTTCTTTTAAATCAAGTTGGAAAGCATGAAAATGGACAAATATGAGAAGATATTATTTGAATTGTTGAAGTATGTGGACTTCATAAAGGATGATAAGGTCAAAATCCAAAGCTTTGTGAGTGGGTTACCTTTTTTATACAGTGAAAATATACAACATGATAACCCCAGAACATTGGAGGAATCCATAAGGAGAGAAAAACATCTTTATGAGTAGAGAAAAGTAAGGTCAGTTTTACAAAAAGCTTGGAATGACAAGATGAAGGGTAAAAAGTATAGAAGGTAGAAATATTTTAAGCCACCCTTTTTGAAGAAAAACTCTCAAGCAAATCAACAAGGTCATTCAACCCAAAATGAGTACAAGACTGCATATTCATTTGGGAATAATCCAAGGAAGTAGCCTATATAATGTTGGGGATGTGAGAGAAATCACTTATATAGAGATTTAAATCACAAATGAGAATGAATGAGAACTTTACACAACTTTCAAGAGGCTGAAATAGTTGAAGAAATGGGAGGAAACATTCCAAGGATTTATGCAACCTTAGACAACAAGAAAGAAAAATATCAATCCCCCATGATTGAAGTGGAAGGTAAGATTGATAACCATCTCATAGCTATTTTAATTGATTCTGGAGGTAGCCATAGTTAAATGAACTATAACATTGTTGAAATATTTCACTTGCAAAGGTGTAAGCATAAGAAATGTTGGTTAGTTCAATTGGCCACAAGGGATAAGAGGAAAATCAATGAGCTAGTTAAAGATTATCCAACATACATGAATGGACTCAACACAAAGGTAGATGTGAACATCATATCATTGGGTTGATATGATAGTCTAATTGGCATGAATTGGTTGGAAAAATTCCATGTTTTCCTAGAATATTACAACAAGAAAATCACATGTCTTCATGAAGAAGGGAAGAAAGGCAAGTTTCAACACATTCCAAAAGTTGTAGTTGTTAGAGAAATTTCAGCTATGAAATTTAAAAAGAGTTTCAAGAAGGGATGCCATATTTTTGTAGAACATATGGAAGAGGTAGTAGAGATAAAGTGGGAAGCACCAAATACCATCCAATATTGAGGTATTTTTAAGATGTTTTTGGGGAAATCCTAGGATTTCCTCCAAAGAGAGACATTTATTTCTCTATTGATTTGGTGCCAAGAGTTTCCCCAGTGTCCCAGACACCTTATAGAATGGGAACACCAGAGTTGAAAGAGTTGTAGAGGTGGAATGAAGAGATATTAAATAAGGGGTATATATTCCCAAGTGTGTCACCTTGGGGAGCCCTAATGTTGTTTGTAAATAAAAAATATGGAACCTTGAGGATGTGTATTGATTTCAGACAACTGAATGAGGTCACCATAAAGAAAAAATAACATTTTCCAAGGATTGATTATTTATTTCATCAATTGAAAGGTGCAAGAATATTTACCAATATAAAATTTAGATCAAGATATCATAAAGTGAGGATAAAGGAATAAGACATCAGTAAGACAACATTCAGAACAAGATATGGGCATTATGATCTCATGGTAGTGCCATTCGGGCTATCAAATGCACCAACAATTTTCATGTGCCTAATGAATGGCGTGTTTAGGAGTACCTCGAAAATATTTTAATTTTGTTCCTAGATGATATACTCATATACTCTATGTTATAGGAAGAACATGAGCAACATTTGAGAATGGTGCTAAATTTTTTAAGAGAGCATAAGTTGTATGCCGATATAAATAAGTGCATCTTTTAACAAAAGAATATCCACTACTTGGGGCATATTATTTCAGCAGATGGGGTAGTAGTTTATCCTGAGAAGATAGAGGTGATTAGAGGATGGCTAGCACCAATAAATGTGAGAGATTTTAGATCATTAATGGGTCTTGTCGGTTATTGCCGAATATTCATAAAAGTATTCTCAAACATTGCAAGCCCAATCACTTCTTTTCAAAAGAAGGGGGGAAATTTGAATGTACTCCCAAATGTGAAGAAAGTTTTCAGAAGCTGAAATACATATTGACAAGTGCACCAATATTGAATATTGTAGATCCATATGAAGATTTTTTCATGTGCACTTATGCATGTAAGGAAGGGATCGATGGAGTCCTAACACAAAAATATCATGTGGTATGCTATGAGTCCCGAAAATTAAAAGAGCATGAAAGGAATTATGCTACCCATGATTTAGGATTAGCAACTATTATTCATGCATTAAAAATGTGGAGAAATTACCTCATGGGAAGGAAATTTGAGTTAAGGATAAACCACTGCAGTATGAAACATTTGTTCGTACAACCCACATTAATTTCCATCCAAACTAGACGGTTGTAATTCCTTAGTGACTGTGACTTTGAAATTAAGCACATCAAAGGAAAATAAAATCAAGTGGTAAATGCACTCAACATAAGAGCACATGAGATGCATATTGATTCCATCAACATGTACAAGAATGATATGAAATATAAAATTATTGAAGCAACAAACTCAGATCATCAATATTTATAAATAAAGAAAACATTACAACAATAAAATTTACAACAAAAATTTAAAGACTTTGAGCTAAAGGAAGATGAAATTTTCATGTACAAAGGAAAAGTATAAGTGTTGAATTCCAATGAGATGAAAAATATAGTGATAAGGGAAATGCACAATGTGCCATATGCTTGGCACCCAGGATATCATAAAACAATTACAGCTATAAGAAGTCAATATTTTTGGCCTAGAATGAAGAAAGAAGTGGTTCATTACCTAGCTAGGTTCTTGGAGTGCCATAAGGTGAAAACTGAAGATAAACATTCAGCGGGGATGCTATAGCCATTACCCATTCCAAAATGGAAGTGGGAAGAAGTTATAGTTTATATTATTACAAAAATTCCTAGAATAATGAAGCAAGATGATTCCATCACGGTGGTGGTGGATAAATTAACTAAGGAAACACATTTTATTCTAGTGAAGACTACACACAAGGAAATAAATATTGAAAAAATATACATGAAGGAAGTTTCTAGGATACATGGAGTGCCCAACGAATTTTTTTCGAACATAGATCCAAAATTACTTCCAATTTTTGGAAGGGTTTGTTCAAATGTTTTGGGACAAATACAAATATCAGTACAATGTATCACCTAGAGTTAGATGGGAAACTAGAGAGGATTAATAGAATAATTGAGGACACACTAATAATGTATGTGATGGAACAACCATCAAAGTGGGAGGATTGTATCCAATTAGTGAAGTTTTCTTACAATAATGGGTATCAAGCCTCATTGAAAATGAGCCCATTTGAAGCATTGTATGGAAGGAAGTTGAACACACCAGTGAGTTGGAATAATCTAGTAGACAAAATAGTTATTGGGCTAGACTTATTGAGAAGGGAAGATGACAAAGATCATGCATAATTTAAAGGTTTCCCAGGACAAGAAGAAAAGTTATGCAGACAAGAATAACTTGTTTTCAAATATTTTAAAGTGGGTGAATATGTGTTTTTAAAAGTGAAGGTGAAAATAAGTTCTCTAAGAATAGGAAATTTCCCAAAGTTGGCAGCAAGATATTGTGGACCTTTTGATACCTTAGAAAAGATAGGGTCAGTTGTATACATAATAAATTTCATGTTTAATTATTAAAGAAATATGTGCCTGACACTAACCACATAATTTCTTGAAATGTGATTCAGGTGGAACACGAAGGAGATTTCCAGGTGGAACTAGTACACATCCTAGACCGAAAAGTCAAAGTTATTAGGATCAAATCCATAGGGATAATAAAGATTCAATGGACCTACTACAGTCCTGAAGATGCTATATGGGAGCATGGAGAAAACATGTGGGAGGAATACCTATAAATTTTTGACAATTTCGAAGAAAACAAAGTATAATAATGCAAGACTCCATTTTAAGAAGCTAGATTTACGGAACCACATCTCATATTCCTATCCAACTACACATGAGGATGTAACCCCCCAGTTTTGTTCCCTATGAACTAGAATGTATTATGTAAATGTGAATTAGGATGGTGAGCTGGTATGTTGAAAGGAAGGGGTGCCTATAAATGTAATACTTCTATATATATTAATTAAATACATCGCTAGCTGTAAAAAGGACAAGGACAAGAGATATGGGGATATGATTCCACGAGAGAGGGGGATAAATGGGATAAGTATTTTTATTATATTTTATTTACCCATCTTGGTTTTAATTGATAAAAGTGGTTGCATGAGCTTCTTGGGGAAAGACTATGTTGTTCTTTATTTTCAAGTAAATATATAAACCCCTCTTTGGGTTGTTTGGGGGTTCACTCTTTAACTTTTTCATTTGGTTATTCATTCATTGTTAATCGGTCATTCACTTTTTCTCATTCATGTTATATTTTTCTAGGAATGGAAATGAATGCATAGAGGTAGAGAGCCATTGATAGATGGTTTTGAGTACTTTTTTTATCCTTCCGGGAGGGAATGGAAACTGGTGTGCATGAGATTGATGGAAGTCTTGAAAGAACTGTCCACTATTGAGAATCCTCAACGTTTCCATCATTCATATTTCCTAATCAATAGCACTGGATCCTTGGAAATAAATTGGAACAACTTGAGGGACTACATTGTAGAGAAAGGGGTTTATTTCTTAGGGTTGTACAGGCTGAAGGTGAAGAGATTTATAAATTAATACTTTTGTGTTGTTGGGAAAAATTAAAATCTTATTAGTTAAGTTTTGTGTGTAGAGTCGGCCTAGGACTCGTCCTTGTGGATTCATAGCCCTGGTTTGGGGGTTACCTTCTGATGAGATTTGGAACAATAGTGTCTATGGTTGGGATGAACGTCCTTGGTTTGCAACCAATTGGTGAATCGTTTTATTAATGATAAGTTATATTTGAGTTTTCTTGCATATGTATATTTCTGTTGTGTATTTATTTACCTGTTAGATGTGTTTATATGTGCATTCTTGTTGATTATTAGTTGTGCATGGCATGTTGATGCTTTCTTGGATGGTTTAGTATGTTCTTGTTAATTGCATGTGTTGATTCCATGTTTCTTGATTTTAAAGAATGGAAAAAAATTTGTAATCAATCTAAGAGAGAGAATCTGAAGGTACCTAGGAAATGGGTACGTTTCATATCTATATCCATGAAAAATGTTTCAGTATGTGTTGTACCCGGTATGTTACAAGTTATCCTTAGAGCGCTCTTGGTGGGTGTTTCTATGTAGCATGACCCATCCTGGTGGTTGGGTACTTTACATGGGCCCTATTAAAATAATAGTATAGCCCGATGGACCTAGAGAAGTGAAGGGGGTACATTCCTTGGGTCAGCAGGTTGAGAGGAATAAGTTATTTTGGTTGGAACTGCTGCAGGAGTTGTAAAATTGTAGAATTTTTATTTCTTAGTATTATAATAAAAATTTGTGCATGCATATTGTTGTTCTAGAGTCTGTACTTAAGGCTTGAAAGTACAGTGTCTAGGCATCCGAAAGTGAGTAAAGGGTAAAGAATGGAAGAAATATCAACCTTCGACAATGGAATCTAGGGATGATTTCTGGGTTGACGTTGTCTAGCTTCCAACTGTTCCTGGATGTTTATATCCTGTTCAATCGCTGCCCATGAACGTTCAAGTTCAACCCGAGTAGTGGCTGTTTTAAGAATAGTATCAAAAATATTTAAGGCAATATGTGTTTGATTTGATAGTCCGGGTTTGATATTAGGCTGTCTTGTTACAGGGACAGTCATAGAGGAACAAAAAGATAAAAAAGATCTTGGGGGAAATTTAGGTGCTGTCTCAATTTCGGTCGTATAAAAGAGAGTTTACAGTTTCAGGAGTGAAAATAGGGTGCAAACCAAAGGCCCTTTCCCGTAACTGAGTTATATTTTAATAAAGATGTATGAGGTGGGAGAAAACATTAAGCTGTCTATCATGTAAGGCTCCTATCAAGGGAGAATCTCACTTATAAACAGAAGAAGAAAAAAGTAAAGAAATAACCCGATGAAGCATAATATATATATAGAATTATAAAGTGTTGACTGGTCTTATACCTACTGATAGATGGTACAGAGGAAAAACAGTAAACAATATAGAAAACCATAATTCATTCACTATAGTAGAGGTTGTACTAAATTATAGCGAAGCATTCATCAGATACAAATATGAAATGAAATGAAATATGAGATATAAGGAAACAAACTCATAACACAGTCGTGACGGAATTGAGAATATTTGGATTTGCTTTATATTAACTCTCAAGATAGAAAACCTCTATTACAATCGACACAAAAAGGTCCAACCCTCTTTCTTTCTTTCTATGGTATATTTATACAGTTTTACATAAGATGGAATCTCAATCGTTACAAGATTTTCAGTTACGATAAGAAGGAGAACAATCGTTCCATTTCTTCATCTCTGTCTTTATTTGGTACCAGAATATTGTCCTCTCGCATGCTTGGTACAAGTGACACATCTTTCCACCAGCCAAGATATCAACCTTGAAGGTTCCACTTGACAGTTGGCCTCAAAAGAGTAACAATCTCGGGCTAATTGCGGTAACCTTTCTTCCATCTGTCAGTCTATGATGTCAATAACGCATAATTGCACACTTGGTTTAATCATACATTTATCTATTTGAACTATGTCTGCCATAGTTACTTGTGAGATTTCGGCCGAATCTCTTTCTTCTTTTTCATTTATATCAAGAGAGATTTTCGCTATATTCATTTGACTCAATGTCTCAGCATTGCCTTCGCTATCAATACCTAACAAATTATCATCTATAGAACCAAAATCCTCTTCAAAGGATTTCATTACCCTCTTCAAAGGATTTCATTACCCTCTTGGCTTGCAGTTCACCCTCTGATATATTGTGCCTCTTGAAAAGCAACCCGAGCTGCTCCAGCTTCTCTTTCTCTGACAGATAAATTTTCCAATACTTGATCAACGAGTAAGCAGTTGTCCCGAATTACCTCTACCTTGGCGAGTAAACTTCACTGGGCTGCAGAAACTCTGCTCCAAATCTCCATCGCTTGGGACTGAAACATCCCGATATTTATAACTTTACTTTCAACGATTTCCACTCTAGCATGTAGCTATTCAATCAAGTCCTTTTGCTGGCCCACTTGTATATGACCATTCTGAACCACCAACTCTGCTTGTTCGACCTTAGTTTTGAGCAACTCTATCTCCCTTTTATCGGCCAACCTTGCTTGTTCTATTCCTGCGCTCGCCTGGTCTTTGTCAGCCTCCTCTGCTGTGGCTAGTCTAGCTTCTAGGGTTTTGATGAGGCGATTTTTTCGCTTCAGCTGATTTTTCAAAACCCCGACTGAAAATTGGTTTACTGTAGCATATGCCCCTAATGTCCCAACTATTTCTGTAGCAAACTCTTCTTTCTTCTTGTCTTTCCCACCAGTCAACACTTTGTACTTCTTGGCTGTTGATCCCCCTTCCTGATAGAATTCTCTTTTTACCACAGCCTTTGTCTTCTTATCGAAAAATAACTCATTTGGAGGGATCTCTTCCATCCTTATAGGTCTCAATTATTCATTTAAAATCCACCCTGCATCTATGTTTCCCTGAGTTGACTGCAAGGGAGTAATGGATGCGATGGGATCTCCGATTTTCTTAGCCAGCTGTCCTGGAGTAGTAACTAGAGTCTGCGTTTTTGGCAGCTCGGGAGTCTTTATATTTGTTTCCAGAATCCTAGTTTTCTCTTCCCCGTCCTGGCGTTTTTCTTGGCTGGGTGTCACATCTTTGGAGCCTTCGGCTTCTTTTTGTTTCACCTCTGCTGTACTTGGATTCTCACCCCACAATACTGCGGGAAGACAACTGCGTCAATGTTCTTGGAATTTTAGAACATCGGCCCTCTCTTCGGGTGCCAGGGCTTGTATCCGAGCCAAAATATCGGCATAAGATCTTGCGCCTCAGAAAATGTCATTCGAGGGTGAATTCTCGTGTTCAAACCTTTTGAGCCCGCAACTGGCCAAGTGATTACTTACAACCCTTTGCGGATCATGCTTATTCTTTGAATATCCCTTAAGCTCCTTGCTTATGCCACCGATTACGGTTTGCCTAGAAACCTTACGATAAGCCAGCTTGTCAGGTATGAATAATGGTAATGCATGTGGGGGAACATAAGCCTCAAAAACTCTGAGATATGAGAATTCTGCTTCTACATACCAGTCGGCTATATTGCTCAGATTTATCGCTATACTGTCCGAGATCCTGGGTGGTTGGTGGCTGAAAATAGTGACATGCAGCGGTACCATTACCCAGTTAAAGATTTCATACACAAAATCTGCCGCTTTGTTTTCCCACAGTTTTGAATGGTAGACGTGGATGGGCTCGACCTATGATGGAGTCCAACTCCAGCTCATTAAGGGAAATGGTGTTAGAAAACACACGACGTCCATAATGTACGCGGACATAAATAATGAAGCAATCTTTCCGCTTTCCCTTTGCGCCCGATACTCTGTAACTCGACTGGTCAAGCTATCAGATAGCATTTTAGCCCAGTCGAAGGAACAACGTTCAACGACTGAATGTATTAGAGGCACCCACTGAAGAAAGGAATGTGTGGTGTCCTCTCTCCCATATAATCTACAGGTCATCATAGCTACATATTTGAACTGTGGTTCCAAGGAAGCTATTGAATATATACCATTACTGTTTTCCCTAAACTTCACAGGGTGTGAAACCCAATCTCTGATTAAACTGGACATAGTCTTGTCATATTTCACACATTCCTTCTATTTGAATTTCTCCAAGAATTTGACATCGTATGTAAGGTCCGACATGGTAGGCAACTTGTACATAGCCTGCAGTTGTTCAGGTCTGAAAGTCCCAATAGTGACTTTTTGTTCATTGATGATGATTCTGGTTGGTATGTCCACATGGTCTAATGCCCACCAGACCATATCATAGTAAGGGAGCAGTTGTGGCCTGGCCTCTACTTTATGCATTCCAGATTGGACGACGATCTTATATTTGGTGGTTAGGTCATCTTTTTCATTGTCACTGGAATCATCAGAATAATCTACCAATTCAGATTGTAGAACATTAGAAACAAACGACCAGGTCTTGACAGAGTCGACACTTCAAGGTGAAGTATCAGCGATGTTGTCTAAACCTTGTCTCGAAACCTCAACGTTGGCTTTAGACGCTTTTCACGGGGCCATGGCGAGGGATCCTGCTTTAGCTCTTCTGTGATAAAAATATGTACACATACAAAAATTAGTTCACTGAGAAAAGTTTGCTCTGCGTAATATAGAAATGAATTTGCGATAACAAATAACATCTCTATATATTCAACCATTTAAAATTAGGTACTTTTCAATAACAAAATGGTCAAATCATGCTTAAATATAAATTTAGCAATAAAAACACAATCCTTACTTATCGATTCGCCTTGTTTCTAATTAATGCCATAAATTTTGGCAGTTCAAAATGTCAGTTGGCACAAGGAAAAATTAAGACTGCCTCGTAGACTGTGCATGCATCAAATCACGAGAAATACTGGCTTAACTCAATCAATCAGGTTTTATCGACGTTAATTAATCTTTCAGTACTCGCTACATCGGGAGTTTTCACTTTAACCCTTTGAACCTCTAAGACCTAAGATTGCAATGATTATCTTTGGTTAATAAAACACGTAATTATGATTAGGCGCTTAATTAATTACGTGATTATTTATATCGCAACTTCACGACTTGGAGATTCGAAGGTATAGCTTCTGGGAAGTTTGTATGCTGAGTTGCGAAATCGTGAGATCATGACTCAGAGCTTCGAAGGTATAACTTTCGGGAAATTCGTATGCCGAGTTGCAAAATCGTGAGATCGCGATGATATGTTTTAATTAAAATGGGGGATAAAACCAGATTAAGTGTTTAATTAATTATGTTTCTATATTTATCGCGACTTCGTGACTCAGGGCTTTGACAGTGTAGCTTTTAAAGGAAAATACGCCGAGTAGCGAATTTTTGACAGAGCTTAACCACAACTAAGCTTTTTTCCTTTAACATTAATGCGGGTTACTAAAACAAGAAATTCGTAGTTTCGGCTATTGGGGTTATGAAAGTAAGACTTTTGGAGTTAGTAAACGCTGAGACGCGAAACCCCGATGATGCTTAACCGTAATTTAGAAAAAAATTACTCTCGTTACTGACCTGGGTAAAACTTTTAAAGTGATTTCGTCATTTCGCTGTTCGGGACTTGTGAACTATGTGATCTATAACATCCGACATACGAAATCCCAAGGTAAAAAAAGGGGAAAATCATTTGAACGAAAAGTAGAACTCGCCTTGAGAGTATGCTAACTGTCGCCGCTCGCATGATGAGACTTCAGAGACTTTGGAACAAAAGAAGGAAAATATGAAAACCATATTTCGATTTCGAGCATTAAGATATGAAATTCAAAACAGGCTAAAAAACAAATGCGGCTCCAACACATATCAACATAATGTGCACCGAGGACAGTGAAATTTTTTAGGGGAGGGGGAATTTAATGTCCCCTCTATAATCCACAGTTTAATTAATTCTTAATGTAGATATAATGTATGGTTGTGGCCAAGCGATGTATATGCGAATTTTATTTTTGAATTTTAATAGTAAAATGTGATGCAAGTTGTTGGGGAACATGGACAGAGATGGGGGATGGTTAATCCATAAGAGAGGAAAATGTATAGGAGTGTCTAATATGGGTCCAAGGGGGAATTTCCCATGTTTATTAATTCAACCCACATTCCTAAATTTTATTATCATTATGTATTAAACTTTAATTTTTCCCTTGAGTATAAAATGACCCAATCATTTAATGCATGTAAGAGAGTGGGTGTGAGAAGTCACATCCCATAGTTATTGGGAGCATGGGGGTTGAGTAGAATAAACTTTGGAAAGAGTCTAAGTCAATAAATTAATCCAAAGAGAGGAAATTTATATGGGAAGTTACAACAGTTTTAGACAATCATATTTTTGCATGAACAACAAGCAGAGAATAATGAAGAAGAGATTTGGAGTTGGAGAAACCATGGAGGGAGAATTTGGCATATTTGGAGTAAAATGCTAAATATCCAGGTTTTCAATCCTGAGGAGTGAACTCCTATTTTAGTTACACTATAACGACAAGTGATTGTTGTTGTTTTCCTGGTATTTTTACTAGCAGTGAACTCCCTTGAGTTTCCTAATAGTGATATTGTTGGTTTATTGTGTCAGAGAGACCCTAATAAATGAATGGGAGACGCAATGGAATGAGATTAGTGAATGTATACATTCCTTGAGTTGGGTAGGTCGAGAGGAAGAGAGTTGGTGGAAAATCGAGATAGTAGTAGGAGAATGCTAGCGGGTTGTGGGAATTTATGAGTTTGTTGACGGGCGAAATCGACCGTCCGTCAACTGGAAGAGTGGAATCGGTCCGGGGTTGTCTAATAACCCAAGCCGTTTGGAATGAACCACCCTGACGGGTTTAGCGGCTCCATTAGCCGATCTAAGGTCCTAAGAAAAAAAAAAACTACTCTAAACTAACTAATCTAACTAAAACTAACTATTAAACAAACTAAACTAATCTAACTAAAAAGAAATAAAACAAACTAATAAACTAAACCAACTATTCTATATGTGAAATCTACTAACTAATACTATACTAACTCTACTAATTAACTATTTAACTACTAACATAAATAAAACTTATTCACAAAATGTACAATATCTACAATTTACAGATTTAGATAAAACCTGAAAAACTGATTAATATTCTGTCCCAAGGCAGAGAACGATATTTTTTTTTGTTGATTTTATAATTTTATGAACAGAAATAAAACAAAAACTAACTAAACTAAACAAATAATATATTAATTCTAACTATACATCTAAACTACAAATATATCTAACTAAAATACTAATATTATACTAACACACTAATGAAAATTAATCTCAAACTGACCTGGAGAAATGCTCCAGATTTATCCTGTGTATGATGATTGTCCTAGGTGATCGGAAGGAGGAAACCCGCTCTGAATTATCTAGAAGCTTCTCGTAAATGATAAGCTGAAGTGCTCTTAAGGTATGATCACAGGACAAACAAAACATAAAAATAACAACAATCTTATAATTTATAGATCTTCACAGTTAGATAAACCTGCATGCAAAGATCTATACATAATAATTCAATTGATGAAGAAGAGAAATCTGTCATTCATTAACTGAATAAAGTAATTGTTGTATTTTAGATTAATGAAAGAAATCAGACATGGATCACATTGATTAAATCATATCATTCTGCAAAAGACTATGATAGCTAAAGTAGTCACTAATCAAATGCAAATTGATAAGCATAAAGATGAAACAAAAGATTGATATTATGAAAGCGAAAGATGTAGCAAAACATCAACTCCTGTCTCTGTTTGTGTTAGAAATCCATAGCCTAGTTCTCCCACAAGTGAGGATCCCATTTATTACAAAAATAATAAGTATTTATAGGTTTTCCACAGGGTAAAACCTCCCTGTGGAAGTTATCAAAACAATTTACATAAAATCTGGGAAGATCTCCCAAGTTTAACTAAACTAGGAACCTACAATGAAACTAAACACACAAATATCCCCTAGACTATCTAGCATGTCCCTTGCAATTCGAATTTACCTGAAAAGGGTAAAAAATGGACAAGTTAGAAGGATCCTTTATTAATAAAATAATAAAAATCTAATTCTACAGACTAGCTACAGAATCTGGCGATTCTGTAGCTGGTCTAAATAAGACATAGAATCAACATTAAAATCAATTGAAAATATTTTTAAATAATTAAATTCAATTAACATCCAATTTCTATTTAAAAACGAATCATTGAAATTGAAATGGTTATGCCGTTCGAATTCAAACATGATCAAGATCAATCAAATGATTATAGAGATACACGTACTCTGTTTCTTTTGTTACCACAAAATCGAACGAACAAAATCATAATTAACAGTTGTGAAATCGTTTGATATCAATTTGAAACTCATATAATTATGCTGCCTTATCAACAGGAGATATGATCGAATCCAACAAGATTATTTCAAATCGTTATAACTGTATTGACATAGCAAACGATTCATGCCATGAAAATCAATTCAAATGAAATCATAACAGGATCTGATCGTTTGTTATTACAAATTGGGCAAACAAGATCAATTGACTCTGATCAAAATCGTTCCATTCAAACGAATTATAACCGGATTTGATAGAGATAACCTAGGTCGGCCAGTTCGTTTTGCAAATTTAAAATCAACAGAGCAACAATTATAATCCGAATCCAACTCATAAAACAATCTTGCCAACTCAAGATATGGGATAATCCAATCAGAATAAGAGTGAATCGAACAGTTAAGGTTTTAACATAATTTTTACGAATCAAAACCATTCCACGATTCGGGCGCATTCGCACAGGCTTAAATGAGAGCATTGTTTTCATACGAAACAGAGTAGTTCTTTCCAAATTGAAACCGAACAGAGTTGTATTCCTGTTCTTAGAAGATTACATGACACAACATATTACAAGATCGTAACAACCAAACTCATTGAAATTGTTTGCCAATCACAGCATATGAACCATAACGAAATCAAATCCAAACATGATCGTATTCTAAATTGAGCATGAAAAAATTCTTGTTCGGAGTAGATACAAAACAAATTGAATTGAAAGCAAACCATCAGTTTCGTTAACTCAATCAGACAAAGGAACAAATCAAATCCAAACGAATACTATTCGAATCCAAAAATCTATCAATGGCTAAACTGGGAATAATCAACTCATGTATCTAAAACGAAATTCCATTTATTTTTAGGAAAGCAAAAAATATTCAGGATGAACACATTATAATAGAGCCATTGCGAAATATAAACAGAGCTATTTGAAGACCAAATTCCAATCACTATATTAACAACGATATCAAAATCTATACCTGTATGGCGAGCATATGGCTTGGTCACGACAATTTGGAGTTGATAACGGCTGTGGTCGATTCAACATTCTTGAAAACGATGGAGCCAGTTGTCTTCTACTTCTTATCAGTTGCTTGGAGTTTGTCTCTTTGGCTGGTTAATACTACAACTTGACTTTTCAGTGATTGAATTTTTGATTGGAGTATGGGAATGTCGATGTAGTATCGTCCCAACCATAAATCACATTGGTCACAAGATGACTGTCGGGGTTTCAGAAGAGCAGGCAAGGGTTTGGACATATTGCTGAGGGTTTCGTTAGGCAATTTAATACCAGGGTAGCTAGGGTTATTCCTTAGGCAGGGGGGAAGATTCGTCACGAAATCATAAGATGGTTCGAGACATAAACCCTATGAGTAGGGGTACTCACTGGTTAGGAAACGTTCTACGTCAGAGTCTGAATCCTCACTAAGGATTATAGGCTTTGACTCAGCAGAGGGTTTAGGTTTGTTCCTAGCCATTCTCGAAATAAGTCGAGCGTTCTTTTTACCCTTGGAATTAGTAGTAGGGTTTTCCTTAGCCTTTTTGCTCACAGGTTTCTTTATAGCCTCGGCCTTCTCAGTTCTAACGTCTGGTAAGTCAATAGCAGGGTCGACTGAAGGCTTAGGAGAGGGTAGTAGGATATGGAAGGGCACATGTGGCCTGGCCTTGGTTTCATTTACCACAGGCTTGTCAACCTGGACAGGCTCTGTACCATCAAAACCATTTCGAGCGATGAAAGCTCTCCAACTATCACCGTGTAAACTCAAGTAATAAACAATGATAAGTTTAATAAGTCCATGGTGGAACAGGCTACTGTCAGCCTTCTCCCTTTTAAACCTTTTAGACATTTTATATAGGCTACGATGAAAGTAAAAGGGCATATTCAACGGGTATCCCATAAAATGCATTAACAAACGCAGGTGGTAGAGAAACACAAGTCCATATCGACCTTCGCAGGTCATGAACTGCTTGACTATTATCAAGAGATCATGCCATCGTGGTTTAAGCAAGGATATGGGCATACCTTTGTCACAAGATGTGACCTTGCGGGAGACGAACAATAGTGGCCATGGAACCTCTTCCACTTTTGAATTTTTGAACCAACGCTGGCCTGTGGCAGGTAACCTTGTAGCAGAACTAATAAAATTCTCATCGATTTCCAACTGTATGTCGCCCACCTTGGCTCTACAACCATCAAAAGTCAGGGCGAACTGCTGTGCCACAATTAGATTAAAACCCTCAAATCGCTGTACAAAGGTGGGCCATCCGTTATCCTCCAAGTATTTCTGGGAATTGTCAAATAACAGTAAGGCTTGGTTGCCGTTTGGCTCGATTCGCATGACTGGTGCCATGGAGCTGAGCACATGGTAAGCCCAGGGTTTGATTCATAACACACACAGGAAAAAAGTGCACGAAGGGTTACCCGAGCTAACAGAGGTAAATGGCGATAAGGGATAGGCATAAATGTCATCGTGCGAAGGTGGTGGAGCTTATGTCTGCCATGCAAAATAGTTATTTCCAAAGTACAACTGCCGGCTCATAGCTGTTCTACCCATTATAATAAAGTTCAACAGTCATGTCACTTGGCTGACCAATGAATCCAATGGTAAGTGTATAAACCAACGCGTGAAATCAACGTTGTGCCATAGTTTTAAACCATCAACATACAATTTGAAACCAATACCAAATATTTAACCACGCACCAATGTATCGGCTCATATCAATAGTTTAACCAATGTGCCAATGGGTCTCAATATAATCAACATGCCAATAGTTATGAAAATATGAACATAGGCATTATATTAAAAGATATATATGAAGGATTTAATCATAACACCTATGTATTTTCATGAAACCAATGGTCAAGTAAGTCAAATAACATGTACATCCAAATGCCAATGCATTACAAACTCCATGAAACCAAGTCACACAATCAATACAAGAATGTCCAATGAGTATAGTTCGAAAGTTTTGCCAGCTGCATAACGATAATTGAAATGTAAGCGCAATAGGCATATTGACAAGAAGGATAATGACAGTTGAAAAATGATTTCAATGCGACTTCGAAGGACTAATTTTTCACACTTACAATCGTGAAAACAAAACGAAGGTAAATGTGCAAATGTCGCAAAAATAAAAGTGTCGTTTATTTGAAAATTTCGACGAAAAATAGATGTTTGCAAAACATTGGTGTAGGCATCTTATAAAACAGTGGAAAAAAGTGGATTGGCTGCCAACAATGGCAACACACTGGTAGAAGCAGTTATCTCTGCCAAAAGGAACAAATTCAGATTAGGACAACAAAGATAATTCCAACTCAAAAATGACAACCAAAAAATTGTATAAACATCATCATTAACCAACTATTCCAGCAGTGTTTCAAAAGATGAAAACTGATAACAATATTAAGATCAACAAGTCACGATATTAAAGATAAAATCCCCAATATTGTTGACAGAGCCACTGCTGCCAGCAGGCGTCCATAGCCTTGACAGGGTTTCCATTTAACCCACTCTGACATCTGTATCCTGCCAAGAATTTCTGGATCAGAATAAAGGACTTTAAAGAGAATTCTTATTTTCTAATTTTCATATACCCGACATTGCTTCGCTGCCAGCGGGCCTGTTCAGTACCCCGACGAAGTTGTCTTGGCATCATGCATGCAATTACCCGCTGCCAGCAGACCTGTTCAGTATCCCGATGGGTTTACAAGCACTTCCCACAGATATTATTAATAATTTATTTTGTTTTCTTTTTTTCATAGATATATAGCTGAGCGGGGTGATGCTGAAAATTATGATATTTTAACACGTTTTTTCAGACCTCATCAGAATGTTTTTTAGAACTGTCCTTTATCAAGATCCAGAGATGTTTCAAAAAACAACTTCATAAGGTAGGGAGACATATTTTGAGTCATTCCCTTAAGGAATAGGGACAATGTAAAAAGATAATATATGATCATGATGAACTTTACTCAAAGATCGAAATCAACCATCTTCTTTTAAACAACAGACTTTTCAAACATAGATATCAATTTCAGAAATAAACCATTGATGTTTATACCTTTTTCTCAGCAGTTATTTTAGCGAAGGAATTTTCTATTGAGTTTGTCTGAATAACTTAGTGTACAGGCATGTGTATTTGAAAGAAAGAACCAACTGATAAATTCAAAGAAAAATCAAAAACTAAAAAGCAAATGAAAAAGCACACAAAAGAAAAATATATACATAAAATACAAGGGTTGTTATCAAGCAAAGTATCTTTTCAAGGCTTGGCCATTCACCGGGTAGGTGTCAAGCTACCCTTCAAGATTCTGCAATCGAAAATAACTAGGACCCAACTTTTCAGCAATTAGAAATGGTCCAAGCCACACATTTTGAAATTTGGTATGCTCTCCCTTTCCCTCATGCGGTTTGTCCCATTTCAAGACGAGGTCACCTACTTCAAAATTTCTATCAGAAGCAGAGCTAGCATCGAACCTGCTTTTAACCAATTGTTGATGTTGATCTAACTTATGTTTATCTTGGGCTCTTTCCTCTTCTAGATTCATCAAAGCGTTAATTCAGTTTTCCAAAGGGGGACAATCTTCTTCTTGGATTTTCTGTGACAACTGAAGTGAAGGAAGAAGAATGTGAGGTGGCAGAATTGCTTCTCTGCCATAAACGAGAAAAAAGAGGGAGTTACCTATAGAAAATTTTGGCATTACCCTATCAGCCCACAGCGCGTTCAACAACGCATTGTGCCAATTCTTGTGATTTTCAACCACGTTCTCTTGATGATTTTAATTAAGTTCTTGTTTGTGGATTCTGCCAATCCGTTGCCCTGGGGGTAATAGTTAGCATAGTACTTTAGCTTAATTCATTTTTCCAAAGCGAACTCTCTCATCTCAAGAGAGGAAAAGTAAGAAGCATTATCGAATACTAAACAGTCAGGGATACCGAAACGAGTGATAATATTCGAATTTAGAAAGGCGATTACCTGACTGGTGTTGACAGTTCTTAACGCAACAGCTTCAGACCATCGGGTAAAGTAATCCGTGGCTGTCACAATAAACTTGTGCTGTTGAGAGGACGGGGGGTTAATTGGACCTATGATATCAAAGCCCCACTGCTAAAAAGGAGAATCTATCGAAACAGGTTGCAGAGGAAAGGCTGGTTTTTGTAACCGCCCTGATGCTTTTTGAAAAATGATACATTTACGACATAATGCATGGGCGTCTCTAAAAAGCGTGGGCCAGTAATAACCGACTCTTAAAAATTTATGAGCAGTGGTGTCACCACCGAAGTGACCACCAACTTCTCCTACATGCAACTCGAGCAAAAATTTTTCTGCTTCATCTTTTTCAAGACAACGCATCAGTACGCCGTCAAAATTTTGATGAAACATGATACCATTAACCAAATGAAAGGAGGCGGAATTTAACCTTAACGCTCTTCTCTTAGTGGGATCTAAGTGACGAGGTGCTGACCCATGTTCAAGAAAGAATATAATATCGTCATACCAAGGACTGACAGGGTTTTGCGTGCAACATATTAAACTTTGATCATGTTGTCCTAGGTCTGATGTATCGCTTTCTTCTTGCTATCTTATCACCGAATCAACAACTAACTTGCATAACCCTTGGCCTCTCACTATCTGAGCTGGGGTGATTTCTAAGTCATACTCCTGCAAAGAGGTGACCTAGTTGGCTCTCTTCTCTCCTAGTTCCTTTTGCACTAACAAGTTCTTCACGGCTGGGTAGGGGACAATGACTTTCGTCCTTGACTTCAAAAGATAGGACCGGAAGTGCTTGATTGATTTGAAAACATCGTAGGATTGCTGATCAACCACTGGATAGTTAAGTTCAGCGCCTTTGAAAGCAGAGCTCATAAAGGCGATGGGTACTTCATTGTTCTCGACGTTCTTTTGGGTTAAGACGGGGGCATAGGAATGGTCAGAGGAAAAAGTATAGAGTGTAAAATCTTGAGAGAAGTCAAGGCTCATGAGAGACGGAGCATCTATTATGGCCTTCTTTATTGCATTAAAATCTTGATTTGCTATGGGTCCCTAGTGATATTGGGTGTCTTTCTTAATCAAATTTTGTAAAGGCCTGACCATTTCAAAGAAATTGGGGACGAATCTCCTCACGAAGTTAATCTGGCCTAAGAAAGACTGCATGGATTTTTTGGATGTAGGAGGGGGAAGTTTCGCGATGACTTGAGTCCTTTTAGGGTCAATAATCATCCCTTCACTAGAAACAATGAATCCTAAGAGTTTACCCTGTTCTACTACAAAGATGGACTTTTTGGGATTCAAGGAGATGCCATATTTACGACATCGAAGTAGAACGGCTCGTAAGTGAGCTTGATGATCGTCTTTGTTTTTAGAATATATAGTCACATCATCCAAGTAAACTACAACGGACTGATTGATTAAGCCTCAGAAAGAAATATCCATTGCTCTCTGAAAAGTGGCACCGACATTAATCAATCCAAAGGGCATTTTACGATAAGCGTAAGTGCCCCACGGGGTACAGAAGGTAGTTTTGAGTTGGTCTGGTGGAGACATCAGGACTTGATTATACCCTGAGAAACCATCCAGTAAGGATATTCTCTTGGAACCAGATACCTGTTGAAGGATCTGTTCCATGGGCGGGACAGGATAGTTGTCTTTATCAGACGCTCTATTAAGGTTTCAGAAATTGACGCAGAGTCGGATTTCCCCATTTTTCTTCCGGACTAGGACGAGGTTAGAAACCCATTGAGTGTGCCTAACAGGAAAAATTATCTTAGCATTTAGGAGTTTATTCAATTCTTTTTGAACGGTCGGTTCTAGTTTAGGGTGCATTTTCCTCAGTTTTTGTTGAAAGGGCAAGGTTTGAGGCTTCATGGGAATAACATGTTGTATGATGTTAGGATCAAAAGTTTTAATTTCATCATACGTCCATGCAAAGACATCTTTAAACTCTTTAAATAATTTAACAAATGCAACTTTTTCTTGTCGAGAACACCCCAACTCGAGATTAATGCATTGAGGATTTTCATTAGTTCCTAAGTTTACTTTTTCATAAGATAACGAAGAACTATTGGTTTTACAATTGACCGTGTTTTTAAATTTATCTTCAAAATCATAAAACTTCTCTAATCTAATTACAGATTTGGGTATGGAATTTACCATGTCCGACAGAGCTTCAGGAGTTTTTGGATTAGGTATTACCGTAAAATCGTGCAAATTGTCATCATGCGTGTATTAATCTATTACCGCGCCTTGAAAGGTTTCTTCCATGTGCAGAAAGTCGATGATCTGCTGATCGTCGTCAAAGACTCTCCAGTTCGTGATATTGTCAGGAATGAATGGTCTGAACAACAACTCGACGGAGAATGCATCTGGGGACAAGCCTTCTGCAGGAAGAAGTTTAGAAGCTACATTAGCTAATAAATCTGCTTCAACATTATTTAATCTAGGAATGGAATTTATATTGTAAGAAGAAAATTTATTCATTAAACTCCATACCTCAGACTGGTAGCTTTTGAGATGTGGAGAAAGACAGTGGATAGAATCTCTTACCTGTCTAACCACTATTTCAGAGTCGCCAAAAACAACTAGGTTTTGAATGTTCATATCCAAAGCTTTTCTGAGACCTTGCAATAAAGCCTCATATTCTGCAGTATTATTAGTACATTCAAATTCTAGTCTACATGCAATTAATGTCTTGTTACCTGCCAGATCAATAATGACGCAGCCAGCTCCAGCTCCTTCTTTGGACTTTGACCCGCCAAAATAAAGAGACCAAATTTGATTTCCATCGGGCACATGGGACCGTTGCGTAGAAACTGTTGGCTGCATATATGCTACAATCTCAGACTGTTGTTCTGGATTGATGATAGGTGAAGCCTCGACCATGAAATTTCTGAAGAAGGTGTCCATCCCTTGTACTTCGGGTGAATCAACAGAAGGTGTGAATGGTTCGTTGGGATCGTTCAAATCTGTGACAGTGAACTTAAGGTAATGTTCACGATTTACCTTGATCTTGTTAGGCTTGCCATTTTCCAGAAGCCATAGATGAGACCAATCTATCGCGAACTAACCATGTAGCTACTCCGACCAGTCCCTGCTTAAAAATAGACCATACACTTATGGAATATCCACAACGATTATATCAATAACCTGATGAACCTTGGGGTTAAACGATAATCTAATAAGTACATTTTTTAGTTCACCTATAACCTTAACATTGGTCCGATCAAGTCGTATGATTTTTAAAGTAGAGGGTTCAACTTCAGCGTTAATATTCTGGTAGATAGACCATGGCATCACATTGGATGACGCTCCTGAGTCTACCATACAATTATGCACGTTTCTATTGAAGATTTCAAAAGTTAACAAGAAAGGAGGTACATTTTTGCGAGTACTAAGAGTAGTAGCTTGTGGCTTTTTACTCGTAGTTTCTAAAACTATTTTATCTACATTATTTACATTATTTACATTATTTACAGGACTTACAGGGAGACTTCCTTTATCTTGAGGATCAAGATTATTTTTAGTGGAAGTCTTCCGAGGGACTTTATTTTGCACAACCTTATTACTACTTGAATTACCATTTTTGCCATTCTCAGAAATATTCTATAACATTTTTTGAAGCAGGAATGGAAACTTCAATAACTCATAAATAGAAATGTTAGCCCTTAACTTTTTAATATCTTCAACAACATCATAAGCTAAGTTAGGGTTCACATTACTCTATTTGGGATCAGCTGATTTAGATTGCTTTGGAGGAAAAGTTGTAGTGTTTTCGATAGAAGGTTTGTTTGTTGTCTTACTCCTGGTATTATAAGGATGAACTGTCTCGAAGTTAGCTTGAAAGATGGTATCCGAGAAGTGTCCAAAAATGTTTGGAGAAGACTCTTCTTCTTGAACTGTTTCTTGTTCAAATACCTCCTGAGGGATCTTAGGGGGCATCAAGTTATCTTGGGCTTCTAGAATTGTTTGAAGGGCGCATTGCAGACTTTCTAGATTAAGGCCTTCCGTGGTTGGATTAGGTCAGTTGGTGGGAAAAGGCTTCCAGAACTGGGGTTTGTAAGGTCCTTTACTCGAGGAAGCTTCTTTGGTCGACCTTTTCAAGTCTATAACTTGATTTGACAGTTTTTGAACAACTTTAGTTAAGTTTTCTAAATCAAAGGTTTCAGGTTGTGTTTTACTTGAAGTGGGTCTGGGGAGGATTTCAATCTTCTTTTTGGAAGAAGAACTATTCTCTGTTTCGTTGCTAGAAGAGTCTTTCAGACTAAGTATGTCTTTTTCAATCTGGTTGGCCTCCTCGAAGGCTTCTAACAACGTGGCTTTCTTAGAGAGTTTAACCAAAATAGCTATACTCTGATGCAAAGCTTTAGTGTAGTAAGCTATTATAAGACTCTCAGCAGGCATGGAATCCGCAGGGATTCAGTTTTTAAGTGTTAAGAATCTTTGATTAAAGTCTTTAAATTTTTATTTTTTGTTCATTCTTAAGCTAGAAAGATCCATGACTAGGACTTCCAGAGGCTTACCGTCTCTAAAATTTTCCAAAAAGCACGACTCAAACTTTTCCCAAGACACGATGGTATGGGGTTGTTGAGAAAAGTACCATGTGGATGCATTTCCCTTGAAAGTATAGGGGAACAACCTATAGAAAATGTCTTCATGCTCGACATTGCGGAGTCTTATGGCTAACATAAACTTTTTAATGTGATCTTCAACGATCTGTTTTGAGTCAGGGTCAAACTTGGGAAGCCATTTCTCCGGATGTTTAGGTAAAGGGTGCTGAGCTCCAGGTACAACTACGACATCCTGATCAAGCCAGGGTCTAGCAGGGTTGTTCTGATTTTCCATTCGGGTAGTGGGTGTGGAAGGTTGAGAAGGGGAATCACCTTTGTCAGAGGAATCTCCTCCAGAAGAGGAAGGAGATGATGGAGGTGGTGAAGGAGGTATCCCAGATCCTCCTGCAACAGGATTTAGGTTTGGATCTGAAGGATTCACAGTGAGGTTAGTGTCTCCTAATTGTTCTCTGATATCAGAGAAGTCCAAAGGTTGACCCCACGGATGGTTTGGTTGCCTCAAACGGGCTAAGGCACTATGTGTTTTTATAAGAGATTGATGGACAATCTCTTGTATGTCACCACTTGTAGGATTAGGGGTTGCTGGCTCAACTGTGATCTGAGGATCGTCGGTTGAAGTAGTTGCTGTTTGAGGGGGGATATTATCGTTTGAATGACTTCTAGTCACAATAGGCGAATGATTAGGTGGAGGAGGAGTCTTGCGACCGCCTCGTGCCATTAATTAAATTCAGGCCCTCCTTCTAGCGCCATTTGTTGACGGGCGAAATCGACCGTCCGTCAACTGGAAGAGTGGAACCGGTCCGGGGTTGTCTAATAACCCAAGCCATTTGGAATGAACCACCCTGACGGTTTTAGCGGCTCCGTTAGCCGATCAAAGGTCCTAAGAAAAAAAGAAAAACTACTCTAAACTAACTAATCTAACTAAAACTAACTATTAAACAAACTAAACTAATCTAACTAAAAAGAAATAAAACAAACTAATAAACTAAACTAACTATTCTATATGTACAATCTACT